>CAUYLG010005299.1:0-138539 GCA_963573385.1 Cacajao melanocephalus | reverse complement strand
CTGAGATCGGGAATTGAAGACCTAGCCATGGTAAAACCCCATCTCTACTAAAAATACAAAAATTAGTCGGGTGTGGTTGTGGGTGCCTGTAATCCCAGTTACTCAGGAGGCTGAGGCAGGAGAATCGCTTGAACCCAGGAGGTGGAGGTTGCAGTGAGCCGAGATTGTGCCACTGCACTCCAGCCTGGGCAACAGGAGTGAAAGTCTGTCTCAAAACAAAACAAAAACTACCAATGTATTACTGCTGTGCACACGGGGAAAATCACAGAGTGACTGCCCAGTATCCCGGTGCAGCACAGGTGCTTACATACCCTGCTTCTTAGGGGAAAGGGAGTGGAGAAGTGCCATGATTTTAGGGGGACAGTAAGTGATTTCAGGGGAATTTCATGGGCTTAAAGAACATGCAATGGTTTGGGCCAGAGTCTGTTGGGTCTGCAGATCAGACAATGATTTGTGACAAAAGTCTGTCCAGGTTTGTTGGCCGACTTTAGTCTTCTTTCCTGCAATATGGACTCGGTTCATGAAAACTCAGGGAAGGGATTGGAGGTAATTGTTCTTTCCTTCGGTAGGTCCAGACTTTTAGGCAGCTCAGGGAAATTCAGCCTGTGTTTTGGGAGAGGTAGAGGATGGAGAGAAGAGTGGGAGAGATTGTTCTCCTTGGTGCATCTGTCTGGTCTTTATGTAGATAGGAGAAAAATCTCTTCTAGCATCTGTTCGTCTCTAGAGTCTTTAAATCAAAATACTTACTATGCGAGAGTGTCATACTTTGGGGTGAAGTTCCCTGAGTCCTTCCACACATCTCTCTCTGACACCAGACCCTGAAACTCTGGAAGCCACAGGCCATGTCTGTTGTCCCTGTGCCCCAGTGCCTGGCAGCAGTGCAGACACCACAGCACTGCCCCAGGGAAGGCCAGGAGTGGGGGTCACTGCAGAGGGAGGGATGTGGCCTTGGAGTTGAGGTCAGGCCAAGTCTGAAAGAGATCATCCCACCCTGTCCACTCACACTAATGACTTGACCCCTTGCACGAAAGGAATAAATTAAAATCAGAGGAGACTTTTCTTTGAGGGAAACCCTGATAATAAACATGGTTCACTTTGGTCTTGGGAAATGAAATTTAAAAAATACACAAATATGTGCACAGTGAAGAAGGCGGCCCACGTGTCATGGAATCAAAAGAAGCAAGGCTTCTATTTCTCTACCAATGAAGAAAAAGGACTTAAGGGGCCATTCGCTGAATAATTATTTCATCGAGTTATTAGGTTCTAGTACCCATGCTGAGTGTTGTGACTAAAGAGGAATAAGACACTGCCCCTGTCTCCAAAGCACTCACATTTTGAAAGGGTGCAGGTACAGGAAAAGAGGGGAAGAGACAAACTGAGGATGGGAGAATGAGAAAATGGTGCCAAGAGCAAACGTGTCTGAGCCTGAAACACTCAGCAGGAATTCATAGGTAGGCGGCATGGCATAGGTAGATTGGACATGGGAGTGTGAGATAACCAGGCACACACAAGAGGGCCTGCAAGAAGATGCAAAACAAGAGCCAGCTTGGGGATGCCCTCATCTGCTGTACCGGGTGGAGTGAACTTTATCTGAAAAAAAGTCAGTAGCATTGAAGGATATTAAGTAGAAAAATGGTTACAGTCTGGTTTGCATTTTTTTTTTTTTTAGATGAAATCTCACTTTTCCACACAGGCTGAACTGTAGTGGCGTGATATCAGCTCACTGCAACCTCCACCTCCTGGGTTCAGGCAATTCTTCTGCCTTGGCCTCCAGAGTAGCTGGGATTACAGGCACGCACCACCATGCTTGGATAATTTTTGTATTTTTGTAGAGACGGGGTTTCACCATGTTGGTCAGGCTGGTCTCAAACTCCTGACCTTGTGATCTGCCCATCTTGGCCTCCCAATGTGCTGAGATTACAGGCGTAAGCCATGGTTTGCATTTTTAAAAAATCATTCTAAAAAGCAAGAAGGAAAGGTAGAAGGAGTGAAATAAAAAAAGCAGGGAGACAACTTAGGGTGCATTTGTAGTAACTCCAAAGAGAAATGGTGAGGGTTCAAGTAAGAATCCAAAACTCTCAGTAGAGACAAAGTCAGGGAGGTAAGTATCCACAAATAGAAACTCTTCCCAGTTAGAGTTGCTGCAAAGTCAGAAAGTAGTCATGGAGATTAAGACAGGATCCACACCAGTCCATAGACATTTCTCCTGAACCCAGAGGCTCAGACTTGCCATTTCAGGAGCCAACTCGAATGCGACCACAAGGGCTTTAATGCCTGGTTTCTGAGAGGAACCTGTCTCATGCATTTCCCTGCCAGGGTGATTTCTACCTGGTGCACATTTCCAGAGAGTAGGAGAGACTGGGGGCCCTTCCCCCCTCAAAACAATTATCTGGCTTTTACTCCAAATAAATGAATCAGTAAACATACAATCACTGATGTACTTCCCTTTCCGTTAGGGCTTAACAGCTCATGACCAAGACAAATATGATCTGCTCTCATGACTGTGTGAATGACAAGAAATTCATCTCATCACCTACAGAAATAGCCCAAGGGCTTCAAAATTCTGGTTACATTTAAGAAGCTGGGGGAGGGGGCATCCCAAGATGGCCGAATAAGAGGCAGCTCCAGAAAGCAGCTCCCAGCAAAAGAGACGCAGAAGCCAAGTGGTCTCCACAATTCCAAACGAGGTACCAGGTTCATTTTGTGGGTCTGGTTGGACAGTGAGTATAAACCAAATAGAGCAAGTTGAGGCAAGGCAGGGCACTGCCCCACCCAGGAGGTGTGTGCAACCGACCAGAGGACCAGGGGATCTCCCTCTCTGGGACTTCGGTTCAGATACAGCGCTCCACCCAAGCCTTCTACAGCCCACAGAACAGGAGATCTTCACCAGGCTGAAAAGCCTCAGTGAACTGCATGAACAGGGCAGAACAGCAACTTCGGCCAGCACCTGGGCTGTCAGCATAGATCTAGGCAGAAGCAATGGCTGACGCAAAAGCCAGAAAGCTGGCTGGACAGAGACACCCGCCCCCAGAAAGAAGGGGAACTGATAACAGGGAAACAGCCCATACGGCAGGACAGGTCCCCCTGCACGAAGCCCAGAGGCTAAAGAAACTCTCACTCCAGAGTTTCGCACCCAGAACATCAGTTAGAGAGAGACCAGGAATGATGGAGTTTGGCAGGGGGAAGGGCAGCTGCCATTGCAGAAGCCGGCCTAGTTTTCCTGAGTAAATAAAAGACACAGCAGCTCCACTGAATCCGTAGCAGCCCAGCAGCACCTCTGCAGGCAGACAAAGGAAAGGCTGCCTCCTCAAGCAGCTACCTGAGAACAAAACTATATAAATCCAACAAGATGGGAAGAAACCAGCACAAGAAGAATGAAACCATCAAAAACAAGAACACCTTTCACCCACCACGAGATCACAACTCCTCACCAGCAAGGGAACAAAGCTGGACGGAGAACAAATTTGATGAACTGACAGAAGCAGGCTTCAGAAGGTGGGTAATAACAAAATTCTCTGAGTTAAAGGAACATGTTCTATCCCAATGCAAAGAAACTAAAAACCTTGAAAAAAGGTTAGAAGAAATGCTAACTAGAGTAACCAGCTTAGAGAAGAACAAAAACAACTTGATAGAGCTGAAAAACACAGCACAAGAACTTCAAGAAGCATACACAAGTTTCAATAGCCGAATAGATCAAGCAGAGGAAAGGTTATCAGATATTGAATATCAACTCAATGAAATAAAACAAGAAGGCAGTAAAAAAGAACAAAGAGTGAATAGAAATGAACAAAGCCTTCAAGAAATATGGGATTATGTGAAAAGACCTAATCTACGCTTGATCTGTGTACTGGAAGATGACGGGGAAGAATCCAAGCTGGAAAACACTCTTCAGTATATTATCCAGGAGAACTTCCCCAACATAGCAAGGCAGGCCAACATTAAAATACAGGAAATATGGAGAACACCACAATAATACTCCTCTAGAAGAGCAACCCCAAGGCACATAACTGTCAGATTCACTAGGGTTGAAACAAAGGAAAAAATGCTAAGGACAGCCAGAGAGAAAGGTTGGGTCACTCACAAAGTGAAGCACATCAGACTCACAGCAGATCTCTTCGCAGAAACCCTACAAGCCAGAAGAGAGTGGGGGCCAATATTCAACATCCTTAAAGGAAAGAACTTTCAACCCAGAATATCATATCCAGCCAAACTAAGCTTCATAAGTGATGGAGAAATAAAATCCTTTACAGACAAGCAATTGCTGAGAGATTTTGTCACTACCAGGCCTGCCCTACAAGAGCTCCTGAAGGAAGCACTAAACACAGAAGGAAAAAACCAGTACCAGCCACCGCAAAAAAAGAACCAAATGGTAAAGACCAATGACGCAATGAAGAAATTATGCCAACCAAAGGGCAAAACAACCAACCAGTAATAAAATGACAGGATAAAATTCACACATAACAATATTAACATTAAATGTAAATGGACTAAATGTCCCAATCTATTAACATTAAATGTAAATGGACTAAATGCCCCAATCAAAAGACACAGACTGGCAAATTGGATAAAAAGCCAAGAACCATCGGTGTGCTGTATTCAGGAGACCCATCTCACATGCAAAGACACACATAGACTCAAAATAAAGGGATGGAAGAAGACTTACCAAGAAAATGGAGAAAAAAAAAAAGCAGAGGTGGCAATCCTAGTCTCTGATAAAACAGACTTTAAACCAACAAAAATCAAAAGAGACAAAGAAAGGCATTACATCATGGTAAAAAGACCAATACAACAAGAAAAGCTAACTATTCTAAATATATATGCACCCAATACAGGAGCACCCAGATACATAAACAAGTCCTTAATGACCTACAAAGAGACTTAGACTCCCACACAATAATAGTGGGAGACTTGAATACTCCACTGTCAATATTAGACAGATCAACGAGACAGAAAATCAACAAGGAAATCCTGGACTTGAATGCAGATCTGGACCAAGTGAACTTAATAGACATTTACAGAACTCTCAACCCCAAATCCACAGAATATACATTCTTCTCAGCACCACATCACACTTACTCTAAAACTGACCACATAATTGGAAGTAAATCATTCCTCAGCAAATGCAAAAGAATGGAAATCACAACAAACAATCCCTCAGACCACAATGCAATCAAATTAGAACCCAGGATTAAGAAACTAACTCGAAACCACAAAACTTCATGGAAAATGAACAACTAGCTCCTGAATGTTGACTGGATAAGCAATGAAATGAAGGTAGAAATAAAGATGTTCTTCAAAACCAGTGAGAATGAAGACACAACACACCAGAATCTCTGGGACACATTTAAAGCAGTGTCTAGAGGGAAATTCATAGCAATAAATGCCCACAGGAGGAGCAAGGAAAAGTCTAAAATCAACACCCTAGCATCAGAATTGAAAGAGTTAGAGGAGCAAGATCAAAAAAAACTCAAGAAACATCAGAAGACAAGAAAAAACTAAGATCAGAGCAGAACTGAAGGAGATAGAGACACAAAAAAAAACCCTTCAAAAAATCAACAAATCCAGAAGCTGGTTTTTTGAAAAGATCAACAAAATAGATAGACCACTAGCCAGACTAATAAAAAAGAAGAGAGAGAAGAGTTGAATAGATGCAATAAAGAACTGCTCTTATTCTTCCATTGAAAATGTTTTTATGGCATTTGTGCTTTTCCAGTTCCTAGGGATTCTCCCTGTTTCATTGATTTCTGGGAAACAAGTAGCGGTGGGTTTGGACTGTTACTGGGCCCTGAAACCCTCAGGACATTTTTATAAGCAAAAGTGAATATCACCAGGGCCAACTGGCACCCTGTGTCATTTTCTAGACCCCTTTTCTGTATTTGCTTACTTATTCTACTTTGTCTTTTCTATATTCTCCATGACTAAAGAGATTTGCCCTGGGCAACTATTGACATTTGGTCTTTCATAAAGATAGTAACTTATAAAAGTATATTAGAAGCTTGATAAACTGAAACATTTTGGAGCAGTTAAAATATCCACATGTCACTCTACATAGATCTCATGATACTTTGGTAAAATGATCGAAGAACGTCTGCTCCAATCCCTCTTCTCTGTTGAGCTGCATCATGAATCTCTGTTGTTGCCACCTTTATGCCCATGAGTACCCAATGTTTAGCTCCTACTTAGAAGGGGAGATATTTGGTATTTGGTTTTCTGTTTCTGAATTAATTCACTTAGGATAATGACCTCCAGCTGCATCCATGTTGCTGCAAAGAACATGATTTCGTTCTTTTTTATTCACCACTTTTTAGTCCAGTAAATTTCCTCCTGTTGACTCCTCTTTGTTTCCCGGGCTTCCGAGATGGGTACTGTGGTGTCAGGCTGACTTGAGTTTGAATTCCAATTGGGTGATTCACTAGCTATGTAACCTCAAACTACTCATCTTGAGACTCCTTCCAGAAAAAAAATCTACCTAAATTGCACCCACTGCCCACATTTCCAACTCTTGCCTTATCCTTCTGCAAAAAGACTCTGACTTCACCAAAACCATTGATCATGAAGTTTCATTTAGGTAAAGAATGAGTATAATAATAGTAACAACCTAAAAGCATGTAAGGTTTAAGTGAGATAACACCTACAAACTATAAGTTCAAAATATTTATCATTACATGGGACCCCAAATCTCAGCAGTCAGAATTGAAATTCTTGTTTTTTTCTCTTTTTTTCCATCATCCTTTATTTTGTTAATTTACTTTCTGCTGCACATTTTTTTCTCTTCTACCTTCTTTCTCCTATTCTCTTTCCTCTTTGAGCCTTCTTTAACAATTTTAATTTCTTTGTTCACACAATCTTTTTTAAGAGAAAGTTAACAGGGAGTGGTAAAGACTTCATCAGGTAAGCCAAGAGACATTACATCCTTGGATGGGAAGGGAAGAGGGAGATTTTAAAAGTCTTTATGTGGAGAGGATCCAAAAGATGACGAAGATTGTAGCTGAGCTGGGAACTGGCCCAGGAAATTCTTGGCACTGGGACAGGAAGAGCTGGGGCTGAGATTGGGCTGGCAGGGCTGAAGTGAAAGTTGGCTCAGGGAATTCTTGGCATTGGGACAAGAGGAGCTGGGGCTCAGACTGGGCTGTGGGGGTGAGGGGTGGGGATTAGGTCACCTAATGGACTTAAATGCTCCCAGAGGAAGTGCTCTTATTAAAAATAGAAAATACTGAAGGAAATTGAGTAAGGGCATGGGGAGATGAAGAGAAGCTGAAAAGAAGACAAATGGAAGAAATAGGAGATGCTGATAGTTTCAAATGCATACAAAAAGCTCTAAGAAAGTTGATTGATTTCATGATTCATAACTTTAGCAGAATGATTTCATGTAAAACTTAAGGACACATGTCCTTGGGAAGAGGTAGTAGGCAGTAGATAAAAACTAGCTTTTTCTGGTGTTTGGTCACAAAAAGGAAAGGAAAAGATGGCCAATATTTGAAAATATTTTTGCCTCTCTTCTCATAGACTTTGACATTATGATTTCACATCATAATTTTTGACACATGCATTATATGCTTTATAGGTAAAGGTGTTTCTAATTCCCAGCATAAGAGAGACAGCATTCACACATCTTCTCCCATAATATTACACTTCTAAAACACAGTTGCTGGTGTGTGTAATCAGTAGGCATATGTACTGGCAACAGACATGTGAGAAGCCAAGATTAGAGTTTCATCTTTTTCTGTGAGAAAGTAAAAACTTAATTGGAATGAAACTGAAATATGGCACTTATAAATAAGTCCAATTAGCTGAACTGAGGCTACTGAAGTGTCAATATGTGGGTGTTGAGTAGATTGGAAGTTCAGGATAACCTCAGTACCTGAAATAAGTAATTTCTTTAAAGAATTACAAAATAATAAGGTTTGACTTTGGCTGCATTTTTTTTTTAATACAACCAGTTTGAGAGACTAGTAGTCTCTAATCCATTCCACAAAAGGGCATTTTTAACAAGTATATTATTCACAGAAACTTACATTGTTGAACCATTTCTTCTTTGAGACAGAGTTTTGCTCTTGTTGCCCAGGCTGGAGTACAATGGTGCAATCTTAGCTCGCTGCAACCTCTACCTCCCGAGTTCAAGTGAGTCTCCTGCCTCAGCCTCCCGAGTAGCTGGGATTATAGGTGCACACCACCACACCTGACTAATTTTCGTATTTTTAACAGAGATGGGGTTTCACCATGTTGGCCAGGCTGATTGAATTGAGTTGTTTCTAACAGGAAATATCCATGTATATATAAAGCATTGTTTTATATCCTGGACAAGATGGAAAGAGCTCTACTGTAGTAAAATGCCTGTGGAAGTAGAGGTTGATGAGACAGGGATATTTGCACCTTAGAGGCTTTATCTGGAAGCTTCTAGAAATGGCACTGGGGCCACTCAATGAGGTGGCATGAGGAGATGATTCAGGTGACATGGACAATGGGTCCTAAGAGAGAAAGAGGGAAGCGGGGCTGAAAGAGGTTGTGTGAAAGATGTAGGAGAGATGCCAAAAGGGAAAGAAAAACAGAGTAAAGAGCAGACCTCCCCTGGCTTGGGCCATCTGGCAGGGGCCCCCGCTGTTTTGGCAACTTATACATTTGATAAGAACAATTTAATTTCCCACGATATTACTAATTTCTATTTCAGAAGAAAAACCTAGCATCCTTATGAAACTATATCATCTGTAAATAGAATACGTTACAGTTCCTTTCTCAGTTAGCTTGGATCCATGGCCAGCACGGGGCTATGAGAGAGAGAAGGAAATGTTATCAAGCTGACTAGTATGAGACAGATTCTGGGAAGGAGTTCTGTCAGGAACCATGTTAGGCCACTTCTGGCTGCAGTGTGATAGTTGGGGAGTGAGTTTTGAGGCTGAGCTATCTGGAGATGTTGGGGCAGCCATTCATTCCTGCTGCTCCTCTCACCTGCTCTCCCATGATCATCCATCAGTTGGGGCTCCAGGCATTTCTCTGAGTGCCTGGTATGCATCATATCACATGGCACTTTGAGTTCCATATAGTATCACTTACTGAAAAGAGCCCTGGCTTTGCAACCACATAGACCTAACTACAGCTCCTGATTCTTCCTCTAACTGCGCACTTTGGGCAGGTTATTTAACCCCTCTGAGGTTTGGGCTCCCATAATTATAGATAATAATACTCACCTGAAGGATTAAATAAGATCATGTGCATAAAACATGTGACACAGGAGGTGGTACATGGTAGGGGCTTAACAAGTGACCTTTCTTGCTAGGGCCATTGAACACGTATGTTTCACTGATAAAAGAATCACACATATGTTTTGTAGACTCCCATCGACTTTTGGACCTTCTATTTGCTGCACGATGGCTTAGTAACGTGGAGGAAGAGCATTAGGCTTGAGTAACAAAAAAGTGGAAAAGAAAATCTTGAACAAATGAAGAGGTTTATTTTTCTCTTGGAAGGAGAAGTTCAGAGATAGATAACACGGGGGCTATTATGGCAACTCTATGATACTGTCAAGGAAGTTCCTGCTCTGCTATTTTTCATGTGTGAATTTAGTCCCTGTGGTTGCCCAAGAGGACTGCTCTTCCCTCCTGCAAGCCACCTTAGTTTCAGAGAAGAAATGGGGAGCACAAAGGACATGTTTTTCCCAGGGACTTTGACTTCAATTAGAGTGTTAGAGTATCGTGGTGATGGTTGCACAACCTTGCTTTTATATATATGTGTATGTATGTGTATGTGTATATATGTGTGTGTATATATATATATATATATATATATATATATATCTCACCACTATCTAATTTCAGAGTATTTTAATTTTACCCCAAAAAGAAACCCCATTCACTTTAGCAGTCACTCTCTATTCAACTCTCCACTTAACCCCTGGAAAACACTAATCTTTCTTTTCTATGGATGTGACTGTTCTGTACATTTCATATCAGTGGAACCATACAATGTGTCCTCTTCTGTGCTTGGCTGCTTTCATTTAGCTTAATGTTTCAAGTTCATCCACATTGTAGGATGAATCAGTATTTCATTCCTTTTTATGCCGAGTAATATCCTGTTGTACAGAGATGCCATGCTGTGTATCCATTCAGCCATGGATGGACATTTGGGTTGTTTCTACTTTTTGGTTGTTCTGTGTGCTACCATGACCATTCATGTACAAGTTTTTGTGTGGACATGTTTTATAACTAAAGAAATGTCGGCGAATACACAGAGAAGGCTGTCAGGTGAAGGTTTGTTTGCTGCAATGGTTCCTTGAGAGGCTTCCCTGGTACCAAGCGCTTGACAGAGCTCATGGGACTTCCAAGGAGTGAGATGCCCAGGGCCAGGCGAGCCCCTGCATCCACGTTCCCCCTCTCGCTCTAACACCAGGACAAGCAGCCTAGTCTTGCAGTGACTCCTGATGGGAATAACTGCTGTTTGCTGAGGAGGGTGTGGGTTGGTTTAGAAGCCAGATGCAGCCTCCTAATACCTTGGACATGTTGCATCCTCTGTCTGAGCTCCAGTAGTCTCATCTGGCAGTTGGAGGTACCAACAGCACCCCACAGAGTTTCTGTGAGGTTGAGAGACAATGCCTGGGTGGGCACCTGTTCAGAGCAGGGGCTCAACCAGTGCAAATAATGTTTCTATGTCACCTCCTTATGCAAATAAGAGACCCGAGCTAGTAACATACCCAAGGTGATACAGTCAATGAACAGTATCACCTAGATGCAGGTCTTTCTAACTCCACTAAGACCAGTGGATCTTTATTCTATTCACAGTTTCCCTGTGGAATAGACCATTTGAAGATACAAAGGGCACAGATTGGGGGCAGTGTGGCCCAAAGCTCTTTGAATGACTTGGCAATTTTATAAGTCTTCAAATTACTTTTTTCATAAGGACTCCATAGTTTGTTTAGGCTGTTATAAAAAAATGCCACAGAGAGGTGACTTAAATAACAGAAAATCATTGCCTCACAGTTGCGGAGGCTGGGCATCCAAATCAAGGTATCAGCAAACTTGGATTTCTCCTGAGGCATCTCCCCTCGGCCTGCAGATGGCCACCTTCTTGCTGTGTCTTCACATGGCCTTTCCTCTGGTGTCTCTTGGTGTTTCTAGATTTTCTCTTCTTACAAGGTCACCAGTCAGATTGGATCAGTGCCCACCCTAAGGGCCTCATTTTAGCTTAACCACCTCTTTAAAGGCCCTATCTCCAAATATAGTCACCTTCTGAGATACTAGAGGTGGAAACTTCAACATATGAACTTTGGAGGAACATGACTTGGCCAATAACAAGCACCCAGGGAGCACCGACTCTCTCCCAGATGCCAGGAACAGGAGGAAAATATTTCGGCCTTGCCCACTGGACATGCAGTCTCTTGGGAGGGACAGAAAAATACGCAGATAATTGTAAAATACCCTTTCTCCACAAACCCTGCCTTTTGTCTCACAGTTGCATTTGCTGTCTCTGCAGATGTATCATCAATTATGCATTCAGCATTTTGACCACCTGAGAATTCCAGTTCAATCAGCTGAGAACTCTCCAGGTCTTTATCAGCTAAGAGGAAAAGAATATACTAGAGCCCATTTAGAAACAGGAAAGAGATTAGCCAAGAGTCCTGAGACACACTCTCAGACAGAGGCAAAATTAGTCACTGGTTGAGCTTGAAGTTTGCCTTTAGGTGCTTCTTTACCTTCATTTCTGCCAGAGTTTATTTATGCAGCCTCCAATCACAGCCAGCCAGGGGATCCCTGACACTCCTGGCATGCCCAGCTGCCCAAGTTCAAGTCTGTTCCATCCCTTCCCACATCCTCTCCTATGTCTTTGCTCTCTGCTTGCCAAGGTGATAGAGTAGAGGCATGAAGTTAAAAAATTATAGGCCGGGTGCAGTGGCTCACGCCTGTAATCCCAGCACTTTGCGAGGCCAAGGCAGGCGGATCACAAGGTCAGGAGTTTGAGACCAGCCTGGTCAATATGGTGAAACCCTGTCTCTACCAAAAACACAAAAATTAGCCAGGTGTGGTGATGGGTGCCTGTAGTCCCAGTTACTCGGGAGGCTGAGGCAGGAGAATTGCTTAAACCTGGAAGGTGGAAGTTGCAGTGAGCTGAGATCGTGCCACTGCACTCCAGCCTGGGTGACGCTGCCTCAAAAAAAAAAAAAAAATTATTTAGCACCTACTGTGCATTGGGCAATACTTAGACACTTTACATATGTTATCTAGTAATATTTGAACCTCATAATCTTCCTCTTTCACCTCATTATACAAATAAGAGACCTGAGCTAATAACATACCCAAGGTGACACAGTCAGTAAACAGCATCACTTAGATGTAGGTCTTTCTAACTCCACTAAGATGTTAAAACCCTCAGCTATTCATGCAGTGAACAGCTGCTGGTCCCTGTGAAGGTAATGGTCATGATGGATACATTGGTTGTTAATCCTCATCTTAGGTCAGGTTTCCCTGAAGCACTTTCTGAGAGGCATTTGGTTGCTTGTGACTTACTGAGGGTGTGCTTTCAGGAGAAGGGAGAGAGGTAGGGGGAGGCAGGGGAATGAAGTGAGCAAGGATGTGCTCTCTGCTGGTTGAGCTACAGCCAGATCCCAGCTCTGAAGTGCAAGTCACTGGACAGAATTGATTCTACTTTGAGGCAAAAGGGACTGACCTTTTTTATCCCGGGTCAGTCAGTCACTGGCTCCGGGTTGTAGTGAGTGGAGAGGTTGTGTAACCAGGCAGCCCTACCAGCAAAGGATAAATCCTCAGGGAAGGTGAAGTCATGGGCCTGTAGCTGCCGAGCTTCAGACTGCTGAGGGGGACCGGGCCGGACACTTACAGCCTCCAGCTCTGATTTTCTGCAGTGCTGCTATCATTCTGAAAGGAGACCCCAAGGAAAATAATACCTTGACCCAAAAAAGGGTGTCTTTCCCACTTCAGGTCCTATAGCAAGTTGTTGCAAGAAATACTTTCGCGTTAGAGGATAGGACACGGCGGCTTTTAGAACCCCCAAGTTATACCTATAGACAGCTGTCCAATAATACTGCCTTAAGTCCAATAGCATTTTTAGTTTAACAAAGTGGCTTTTTGTGTACATGATTCATTTGATGATCACAGCAACTTAGGAAACAGATGGCAGGCTTCAATAACCTCATTTTGCAGGGAAGTTAAGTGGTTCATTCTCAGACATTGAATGTGATAAATATGGACCTAAAACTTGCTTCTGACTTGAGCTTGAATGCTACTCCTAGGTTTCATACACAGTGTGGGCGAGATGGACACTGGAAAGGACCTAATACCCCACCTAGGGTGACCAGCCATCCAGGTTTCCCAGGACTTTTCTGCTTTGAAAACTGAAAGTCCCGCTTTTGGGAAGACCCAGGGCTAACTAAGGTGCACAGAGCCCCACAATACATCTGTGATCCACGAAAGCATTCTAATTTTAATTTCTTTCAATAACAGAAGTAAAATATTGATATAATAATAATAGTGAAGCCAGCCAGGATTATATTCATACAAACATAGTCATAAGATACAATTTTAAATTTGTGTGTGTGTCTATGTGAGTAAGAAGGGACTGTGAGAGCAAAAGTGCCTAGGACCCACAGAGTCATAATTCAGCCCTGGGGAACTGGATCAGTGCTCAGCAGACTGATGCTGTGGGTTACCTTAACCCCTTAACACCAGAACAGTAGTTCAGGAACTTTGAGTTTTCCATACTGCGGTTGCCTAAAATCACCAGTGTTGGCCGGGTGCGGTGCTCACACCTGTAATCTCAGCACTTTGGGAGGCCGAGGCAGGTGGATCACCTGAAGTTAGCAGTTCAAGACCAGCCTGACCAACATGGAGAAACCCCATCTCTACTAAAAATACAAAATTAGTCGGGTGTGGTGGTGCATGCCTGTAATCCCAGGTACATGGGAGGCTGAGACACAGGAGAATCACTTGAACCTGGGAGGTGGAGGTTGCGGTGAGCAGAGATCATGCCATTGTACGCCCGCCTGGGCAACAAGAGTAAAACTCTGTCTCAAAAAAAAAAAAAAAAAAATCACCAGTGTTTCTTCAAGTCTGTGATTTCCATGTGCCTGCTGCCTTCCTTCTAATCATGCAGCAGTTTCCTGAGTTTGCTTTGGCTTTATTTCCAGAAGGAGCTGAGGAGCCCTTCTTTAGGCATTCACAGTGTACTGTGGGTTCCAGCACAATCTCTCTCTCTCCCTCTTGACCATGATCAGACACTTGTCTAACTCATTTTTCTGTCTCCAACACCAGGCTCAGTGCCAGGCACACTGTAAACACCCAATGCATAATTATTGATTGAATAATTGAATTAATTGATGGCCTGATTTGACCAATTGCTTATGATATAACACACTGGATACAGAAACTCCCTGGGCCTCATTTTCTCCATCTATAAAAGAAATATGTTGGAAGAGATGAGCGCTCAGGTTCTTAGGGGCACTTTGTGTCATGCATTTGTTATGACAGATCGTGTGACTATGTCCCTGTCATTGAAAAGTGAATCTCAGTCACGAAACAGTCACAGGTTCTTAGAGTCATTGTTGTGCTTTCTCTATCTCCCATTTTTCTTTTAGGTCCTTACTGGAAGGCAGCACGTCCAGTGTTACTTTGAGAAAAATGTCTCCCACAGGAAATGGTAATGTACATGATGTTTCTCTTAGGCAGAAAACTTTAACATTTCAGAAAAACAACTCACAGTTCTCAATTCTTTAATACAGATATTGAATGCTTAGAAACAACGGTCTAATTTAATTAGCATTGCCAAGTTAGACTTAAGAAAAAGTATAAATGCCACAGCTTTTAGTTATGTAATTGAAATTCAAGGATTTTTTTAAAAAATCAATAAATACCAATAAAAATATCTTTTTTAAAATATGACCTTCTTTGTGTTTGGCTCTCACAGGATAAAATGATTAAGTTACTTAGAATCAAAGGAGCCAGGACTTATTGACTATTACTTACTAGATATTCTAAAAACAGTCCCCTGTGGGCTTCCAAGGTATATTTCTTATGGGGTAAAATGGCCGACCCACTATATCCTGGCTCAGTTTATCCCAGGCTGGGAGTTCTCCTTTCCCAGTAGCTGGATGGGGCCTCATGAGTGGCACTGGGAGTTTCAGTTGGCACCTGAGCAACTTTATATGTTATCTTTGGTGGTGGGGTGTGGGATCTGTTCTTTCTTGCTGGTGCATCGTATTTTGAAACAATGCTGGACTTGCCAGCCTAGAAGATTGATGCTGGCCAATCAGATGTGCCTCTCAGGATTTTCAGGTTAACAAACCCACACTCAACTCCTCACTTGTACATCTTCCAGTCTTTCATGTTTCTGTTGATAGAGATGAAGAGCACCACTCAGGGAGCCACACGGAAGCAGCAGGATTTTCACGAGGTGAACAAAAGAAGAACTTTCTTACAGGATAACAGTTGGATAAAGAAACGTCCTGAAGAAGAAAGGTAAGCTGGCGTGGAGCTTGGTGGGTGGAGGGAGGAGCAGAGAGAGGCATTCTCTGTTTGGGAAGCTAATCTGAAAAGCGAATACTTTTATCCTGAAATACTTTGTTGCATGGTCTAATTTTTGGTAAGATGTAGTAACCATAAATAGGTTACATCAGAGTCTCAAGAATATCTCTGCCATTTTAAATATCCACGTACATAGGAGAATGTGAGTCATTACCCTGCTTGTTACCTAGGATAGATGTTTGTGCTTACTTACTTGGTAAACTGAAAAGAAAACATGACTTTCCAGTTTCCAAAAAGGTAACAGTTGATCCGTAATCAGGTAATTGCTGCTGTGTTGATCATGTCAGCTGAAACGAATAAAAATAGTATAATTCCAAATTTAATATCTAAAACTTTGATATGTACAAGAGAAATTTTTAAAACTCCTAACTTATTTTGGTGCCATCTACTTCTAGATACTGGGAAGGTGAGATATATGGTCTTACTTTGTAAGTACTTATCACCAACAAAGTTTTGTTTTGAGCGTTGCTTCTACTAGCTGAGAGGTTTAAAGATTTTAAAACTATAGCCATAGGCATATAGCCTTATTGCCAATATAGATTTGCAATAGGTATTTGTCCAACCCAGAAACGTATTATGTTATGTGTATATTATAAATTATGTAGGCATTTTTTGATTTCTTTGTTTTTAAGCTTGGTTATTAAGCTAGATACTTTACATATAAAGCACCACCAATTTTACAATAAAACACAAGGTAGGTATTGTATCTCCTCATTTTACAAAAGAGGAGTCTGAGCTCAGAGAAGCTATGTAACTTGTCTAATGGCTCATAGCTATTCAGTGATAGAGTTGAGATTTTAACACGGCCCATTGTTTTTCCATTACACAAATGTTTCTCAACTAGGGGCAATTTTACCCCCAGGAGACATTTGACAAGGTTGGGAGACATTTTTGTTGTCAAAATTGGGGAGTGCTTCTGCTATTTAGTGCGTAGAGAACAGGAATGCTGCTAAACATCCTGTAATTCACAGGACAGCTCCTACAACAAGAAATTATCAAACCCAAGGTGTCAATAGTCCTGAAGTTGGGAAATCCTGCATTATAGGATACTTACTCTAAATATTTACAAACTCTGCAGATACGGTTATTTGAGGGGCATCCTTGTGAATGTTAAATTTAAAATATCTATTAATTTCTGTTACTGAATATTATTATTTCAAGGAAATATAGGGGTGTTTAGAGATTTGGAGACTCACACTAACTTTTGGAGTTAGCACTATTGGACAACAATCATTTCCTTCCATGAAGCAGCATTTACTGCTTCTGTCAGAGCGTTTCCATTTTTCTGTAGTGATAGTGTGATGTCAAATGTAGACCATACATTTTGGATTGCAAATATTTACACAGACGAGTGAAGATAGAATGTATAAGACAAATCACAGTTGGGAGAAATGTTGCTTTTATGCCAGGCATGCCTCCCTAAGAAAACCCAGGGAAGCCAGCTGGGATGGCATGGGAACTGCTAAATGAAGGGGAAATTGGCTCTGATGCTTCCCTGATTCCCCCTGGCCCAGTTCTGGGCTGTGTGTTATAACGCTTTCTCAGATAAAAACGTACCTGGTATCTGCTACTCTTTCAAATGGGGTTCAGGAAGGGATATGAAGGAAGATAGGAAAATTCTCTTGGGATCTTTGAGGGTGTATATTTGCTGGCATTGTTTCAGTTTTACTGTTTCTCTTTCTATTTAATTGTCTATTACAGTTCTTTTATAGCTTCATTAAAAATGGTACGAGAGTGTTGAGTAATGTTAGTGGAGCATAACCGGGAATAATGTGGTATTTCAGGTTTGGTTGGGTTGACATGAAAAAGGTTCAAGTACTTTCTGCCTTGGCTCAAATTCAAAGACTTCACTACATGTTTTGACATTTCCTAAACGTGCCCATACTTTCAATTCCACTGTACAAAATAAGAATGATATTACTTTGAGATTTTACATATGAAAGCCTATTGCAGGGTTGACCAGTAGGAAAAGCAATGGTTTGGAATAAAAAGATCTAGGTCCTAGACTCACCTCTGTTACTTAGCAACCTTGTGGTCTTAGAAAAGCCACAAAATCCCCAATCAATATTCTTGTCTATGAATTGGATATGACAGTGTCTTCCTTGCCTACTTCGTAAGATTATTTTTAAGACTTACTAGTGCAAACTGTATATTTTCATGGTTCAAAAGTGGGCTAGGTCTCCTGTGAATTATTAATCTCCTTAACCACAACTATTGGTACTGGGTTTCCCACATTTTATGAAGGAGGACTGTCAAATCCACCAACATATCCAGACATAATGGGCTTACTTAAATGTAAACAAAATTGTAGAAAGCTTTTGTATTTACCTTCATGCCAAAAAGGACTGTTCTAATACATGTAAAGTAAATGGGCTTATATTCTCACACTCTGATAAAACAAAATGAAACAAAACCACACTCATTCATTGTTAAATCATGTGGAAATCTCATGGGATAAAGGATCATTTGTACTGACAAACTTTTTTCTTTTCACATGCTCTTTCAAGTGGTGACTGGTTAAAATAGATACATAATTCTGTGTTCTCACAACTGAAGTAAAATGAATTAACCTTGCCAAAAATTGTGAGCTCGCCCGCGTGTCTCTCTCGTTTAGTGTTTAGCCAATATTGTGGTAACTTTCTATGTGATATACTTTTGTTCTTTCTTTGTAGAGATGAAAATTATGGTAGGGTGGTGCTCAGCCGACATAATTGCCATGATGCATTGGACAGGTGGGTGTTCAGACATGTTACATCGTGGGCAGAAACACAAAGATGGTGGTTTTCAGGGAAGACTTGTTCAAGACAGCTGACTATTTGCGGCATGCCTTGGGCTTTCCCTGATGTTCTGGGCATGTGAAGGAGAATCTGTGATATCATCAGAGGTTTCCACAGGGAAACTCTGCCTCTCCAGAATGATGACTTGGAAAAAGAACATAACCAACCCTCTGTGCATCCCACTGATGTGGTCCTCCTGACAGGCAGGGAAAGGCTCTCAAGAAACATGACCAGATCAGGCTGGGTGCAGTGGCTTATGCCTGTAATCCCAACACTTTGGGAGGCCGAGGTGGGAGGATCACTTTAGCCCAGGAGTTTGAGATCTGCCTGGGCAACATGGCAAGACCTTGTCTCTACAAAAAAAAAAAATAAATTTTTTTTAAAATTATCCAGGTGTGGTGGCACACACCTGTAGTCCCAGCTACTCCAGAGGCTGAGGTGGGAAAATTGCTTGAGCTTGAGACATTGAGGCCGCAGTGAACAGTGATGCCTCACTGCACTCCAGCCTGGGTGACAGAAGGAGACTCTGTTTCTCAAACAAACAAAAACAATAGCAGCATGACCAGATCAGATATCTCTGAATCGTAGGGAAAGGCATCCTAAAATACAGAAATAACAACTCCAGAGTTCGTTTGATTTATGAGACAGTACCTTTCTTTTTGGAAACTCCTGGGCTAGTGGGAAAACATGAACTGATCTTCAGTGGCAAATAGACTGATCAAAGCCAATTAATAGAAAAATTAAGACAAAACAGTAATCCCAATGATATAAATCATCTCAGATTGATAAAAAAGTAGAAAATATTCTTACTAAAACACAGTTGTACCCACATGTATACAAACAACCACACCCGTCAGAAGAACCTAATTATTTATCAGACACAAGTTTTATCTGGTCTAGTAGCTTGTGTCTGTTTGTCGTTAACATGTACTTAGAAAGGGAGTGTGAATGTCTTCTATGGTGTAGATCTTAGAAAGTTAAGCAGACACCTGGGACATGTCTATTTTGGAAATGTTTATGAATTTCTTTCAACCCTTTTAAACCTTTTCATAATTTGACCCTGCTTTAAGGGTGCTGAGCTGATAACCCTCTACCTAGAGTCACTGTTTTGTTTTCCTGAGGCAGCTTTGGTTCATCTGATTTACTGTTCTGTGATCTGGCGGACTCTGCCGAGGCCCTCTCCTTAGTCTCTATGGTTTTGAAGGTCACAGCGTGGTTGTTAGCTGGCCCTCCTCTCCCCAACAAAGGAGAGGCTCATCATTTGAGTCCAGCCACCAATGGAAATCGCTGCCTCCATGTTATTCGCCTTTCTCTGGAACGATTAAAGAACACTGATACTTGTGTTTTTTAAGTGTGAAATATGCTTCATGTTCTTAGTGTACGTACAGTGTGTTTTAGGTTAACAGGAGCTTAATGCATTTCATGCTTATTTCATATTTTAAATTGTATCGGTTTCCTGAACCCTTCCTTGTGGTGGCCAGAATTGTGGCTAAAGTGGCGTATCAGTATTTTAAGGAACAAAAATCTGTAAGCCCTAGACATTTCCCCCTTGACCCATAACTAACATCACAGAATCAATCTCCCTAAAAGAGTAAGGCAGATTGTTTTTCTCCTGGTACTTGCTAAGAGGATATCACTTGTCATATTTTCTGCTCTGCAGAAGCTGTCTTTACTTTGATGCCTACTCAACAGCCACTTTGGAGCACCCCCTATGTGTCAGCACTGTGCCAGGTGCCAGGAATGCAAAGAGGCATAGAACATAATCTTTGACCTTAGGAGCTCTTGTATTCATGAGAAAAGATCCACAAATGAAAATCCTGAAGTTTACCGTGGAAAGTGCTATGGTAGAGGTGTGTGAGTGCACTATGGGAATAGAAAGGAGGGCAGACTAACTCTGCCTAAATAATCAGAGGCCAAAGCAGTCTTTGGTGTTGGCGATGCTTGAAGGATTATGAGGAAAAATTTCCCAAATGCGCAAGGCTGGCTGGTGGGCAGACAGCAAGGAAAGAAGCACTTCCAGCAGAGATGACGATGTGTGCAGGCAGCTGGCATGAGTGGTGACTGAAAATAAAGGAAAATAAATACTATGCTGTCATCACCTTAGATTATACCTTCACATTATCCACAATTGGAACGTGTGGCTGTGCACGTGTTCTGGTTGATCTTTTAAACATGTCAAATAAGGATGATAGCCAAATAGCACCTGTGAGAGGCCTCCAGGGCATCTGTAGCTGTGTTAAGATCTGCAAACAAAACCAAGTCCCTGCTTCCACAGAGCTTGCATCCTAGTTGAAAGTGAGGGAGAGGAGAGAATGAAAATAACATGTAATAGCACGCCTTGTTGTGATAAGCAGTAGGAAGACGATAGTCACCTGGAGACACAGTGTTGGTTCTAGGGAGGGGCTGTTTTCTGGAAGGGGTCCGATGGCCCTCCAGCACCTGTTTGCATTTACACATTACACATGATGGTGAACCACACAATAATTTCACTCTTAGGTTGTATTAAACGTTGGAGGAGTTGTCTTAGGCATTTTTCTTCACTTTTTTGTTGCCTTAACTGATACAATTCCCTCTATCTCTATTTGAAAATGTTCACATCTATTTCTCCTCCAAGGCCCAGCTCAAATGGCACTGCATTCCATAAAGCCTTCTCTGGTTTGTGTACCTAGAAATCAGCTTTCTCAGCTTAGAACTTCCTTACGCGTTACCTAAACCTGTTTTATAGCCCTGACTACTTTCTGCCTTTGGATGTACATATCTGATTTGCCCCTCTTGCTCTGTGTGGATAGCAGCTATAGTTATGTTATTCTATATTTCCTTATACTTATCAGTACAGCAGTGTTGATTAACATAGCAAATATTACTTTCTGCACTATCAGTATACTTTTTGTACTGTTCCTAGTACTTTATATATTGAGTACATCCAAATAGTTGCTTAGTGAGACTATGCCATATCAAGTTTAAAATTAAATCTTTAGTATCTATTCTTAGTACTTATTCTAAGGCAATACTTTGAATATGCTGGCTTTAAGTTACACTTGGAAATACAAATATAGTAAATAATGGACAACTCTCTAAAGAGCTTGCTTGCTTTATATCCCAGGGTTATATGAGGCATTAAACAAGCTTTTCAGTTTGATCAGTCCGATCGAGATCTTTCCTCTGCTTCCATGATTCCCTCTGCTGAGCCTCCCGTCCTCCTTTCTGTTATTTTCTAAATTGCTCCCCCCGCCCCCGCATTTTTGCTCATCTGTCTTGCTCTCCTCTCTGTCCCCTGTCTCTCCTTTCCTTCTTCTTATCACTCTTCTCTCTTCCTCTTTTCCTCCTATCCTTTCTTTCTCTCATTTCCCACTTGTCCTTTTCATCTTCTCCAGCTTCTCCTGCTTCCTTCCTTTCCTTTCTTTCCTGTCTTTCCCCTCCTTCTGCCTGTAAGTTCCCTTCTTTCAACCCTGTCCCCGGTGCTGAATATTAAAGAAAGTATTTATGGGTTTAGTCCGTGGTGCTGGCTAATGGCACTGCTGAAACTCTGCAAACAAAAACATAGTTGAGTATAAAAGATTGAGTTCCTATTATGTAGAAATAAATAACATTGACAAGAGTACATATTAGTTATTAACCATTTTGCGTGTTGTGGTGTTTGTGGTGTTGTATGTTTTACGTATCCTTATTCCCAAATGGAGTATGTTACATTGTTGTTAGAAATAATTGAAGCCAGAGAAGAATCTTTTATTAGCATAGGAAATTAGATTTTCCATAATTTATTCTATCCCAGTTACAAGAGTTGGGTACTCCAAATCTATCTTTCCTTGGTAACATGTAAATTTCCTAATAGGTCAAAATATTGCCATATGTATGATAGGTTTTATAAACTATTTTTTGTAATTTATTTAATTTTTTGGTAATTATTTTTGCTACAGGAAAATAAATGAGAGAAATGTGCCAAAAGCTGCACTCAGTCGGTATAGTTCTGACGACACTTTAGACAGGTAAGGTGCTTTTCAACCATGTGAGTGGAATGCATGACATACTGAATTCCTTTTCTCATCAAGTTTTGAAGTATTTAAAAGTTTACCAAAATAAAGTTCGAACCACTGGTATTTTATTCCAAGGGATTGAGGACTCTAAGAATTGAATTACCTTCTTCAAATCTCACTAAATCTTGACTAGATGCATTTCTAAAATTTTGCTAATAGTAGATTGATATGAAAAATTCTTAGAGACACTGATTTGAGTACAGCTAGGGTGGGTACTACATGGAATCCGTTAGTTCAATTTAAAATGGAGAATATAGAATTTTTGTGTGTGTGTGAATATGTGTAATCCTTGTTTCAACATTTGGTTCTTCCACACGGATGGTGGAAAAACATCAGTCTGTGCAACTGCTTTATGGAGAGACTGTAAATTTTAATAGTACAATAGTTTCAGTCTATTCCAGGACAGAGATGTTAGCTCTTTATTTTCACTTTAGAAAGTGAAAATACTCTTTCGGCACTGGAGTCCCCGTAGGGCGGATAGAATGAGTCCAACATGTGTGCCTGTTAGATCCTTCTTACATGGAGGGATAGGGCTCATCTCTACAGGAAAAATAGAGCACTTTTATTCAGGTTGAAGTATAAATGCCACAAATCACATTTTTTTTTTATTTGTTTGTTTTTTGAGATGGAGTCTTTCTCTCTCTCCAGGCTGGAGTGCAGGGGCATGATCGCTGCTCACTGCAACCTCCACCTTCTGGGTTCAAGCGATTCACCTACCTCAGCCTCTGGAGTAGCTGGGACTACCAGCATGTGCCACCACACCCAGCTAATTTTTGTATTTTTGGTAGAGACGGGGTTTCATCATGTTGGCCAGGATGGTCTCAATCTCTTGACTTAGTGATCTGCTCGCCATGGTCTCCCAACACAAATCACATTTTTAGTTTAGATTTGGTAGGGATGCTTAGTAAGCATAAGCAAAGGACAAAGTTTGCATCTTTAATAGGAGTCTAGGCACCATGAATCCCCAAAGCCAGTACTAGTTGAGTTTACTCTCTGCAGCTAAAGATGTGCTGCAATTGTAGGCAAAAATGGCACCTACTGGGTTTTAAGCAAATATGTGGTAACTTACAGCATCCAATAAACTCTAAACTCAGTCTATGCCAGTGTTGATTAATAGAGCAAATGTATATACCTTCTGCACTATTCCTAGGCTTTCACGTCAGTCATCCTAATAGAGGACAGTCAAGCTGGGATCCTAAAGAGTTGGTTTTTCTCTTTTAAAAATTATCATCCTCGTCAAAAATGAGTTTGTAGTATATATACAAGATCTCATCTCTATAGCGGTGCATAGAGAAAGGGTAGTTAAAATACTTCTGTCCATTCATCCTGGTCTTGCAGATGATTAATTGCAGAAGGAAACCCTATTTCTAGGAATGAATTTTAAAGTGAGATAATTGAACCTCAAGTAAGGGGGAAGACCTAAGCTTTTGTAGGCTGTGTGTCTGAACATTTATGTTAGGCCAGCCGAGATATAGTGTAGGAATGTTGGAAATAGACTAGACATCACAGGCAATGTAGTAAGTCATTCTCAGCCCCAGTGATAAATTAGAACCACTGAGGGGGCTCTTAAACTTTATTCATGCCTTGGTCCTACTACCCCTCACTCCCCTAATTCTGATTTAGTTAGCAGGAGGTGGAACTCAAGCATTTTTTTAAAGCTTATAAGGTAATTCTTATGTGCAGCTGAGATTTAGAACCACCAGTATAGCCTAAGCCCTTCATTTTATACACTAGAAACAGGCCCAGAGATTACATTATTTGTTTACACAATTCAGTGGTATGTTTCGGAACAGTATCCTGGCAGCTAATTCCCAAGGCACTAAATGTGGAAATGGATTTGTGGAAGGGAACACAGGGGTCAGTAAAGAAAGGCAAGTCCTGTTAGCAGGAGCTGAACTTCTGTAATACAGACCACTCCAAAATCTAAGACGTGGCATAATTTTAGGAGGAAGATGATCAAATATATCTGGAATGTGTGCATTTGCATTTTAATAATGATACACTTGTTTTGATGAATATGAGAAAAATATTGAGTTTACATTTGAAAAGTAACCTTTAAAATATGCTTATGTGGGTAAAAGATGAGGTGCGCAAGAGAAACATAAACATGTATGTAGCATGCAGAGATGGTGGGTTCTAACTAACTTGGAAAACCTAGGTTAGGACGCCCCCTAGTGCTCTATTGTGAAAGTATAACTTTTCCTTCGGCTCTTCTGATCATGTTGCCAATTACATTGTTTGGTATTTCAAATCTCCAAGACCGATTTTTATTAAAACCACTTATTTTATATCACAAGTTGACAGAAAATTTAATTTCCAGGATAAATACAAAATTAATCTCCCCCAGCAATAAGAAATCAACATATGTATTGGAACGGGGGTGTAGAGTTCTATTACCATTGATAGACTTATCCCCTGGGTGGCATGAAAGAGATTGTGAGAGGTGAAGAACAAAGACTAAAGGAAGGTGTGTTAACCTAATATATGAGTTTGGGGAACAATCATACTACAGAATCAGATATATGACTTTGGATCCCAGTGAGCAATTTGGGAGATAGACTACTTTCTACTTGTGTGGCCAAGAGAAAGCCACGCAAATGACTCTGAGACTTCATTTCTTTACCTATAAAATGAAAATCATCACACTTACCTTGTAGGGATGTTCTGGAGCGTAGAGAAAAGAATATTAAATGACCAGCAAAAAGTAGTAGGTAAGAGACAAGGAAAGAAGGAACAGAGGCTGAAGTTATGAGACCCCACCATTGGCATAGAATCATAACCTTCCTTATTTGTGCTTTCTGACACAGAAAGCAAATAAACACACCTTTTCTAGATCTATGAGATTAGAATGATAACAATTTCTAATGACAATTTAGACTCACTACATGTATTAGTCAAAATAAACTAATTTGTCAAGGTAGAGTAACTTTTTAACAAGTCCCCTTCCTCTTCTGGATGGTTTAACACACTATAAGGTGTTGCTTGACTCATCAGAGCCCAGTGTGATTTGCTGGAGTCCATGAAGTGACTCAAGGACCTAAGTTCTTTCTAAATTTGAATGCTGCCATCTTTAACCCATGCATACCAAAGCCATAGTAGAAGAGGGGAGAAAGAACATGGAAGATCACCAGGAGGTTTTACAATGGGTTCGGAAGTGGCAGATAACACGTCTGCCCAAAATCTTTTGTCTAGAGCTCAATCACATGGTCCCAACTTAATTGCAATGAAGGTTGGGAAATGTGGTCTCCCTTATTTCTCAGAAAGAAAAGAAAATGTGTTTGGCAAACACATAATATTATCTATGTCACAAACCATTTAAAAAATTTAAGTATGTTGTTGATGCCTTTCACTGAAATAGGAAGTAGTCATTGACAAGATATATCATTAGACAATAATGAAAATGAAAATAGTTAATGAGTTAAATGCTCAATGAGTCAGAAAGACAAACAGGCAAAAGGCATAACACTTTTAATATTTCAGGTCGGGTGCAGTGGCTCATGCCTGTAATCTCAGCACTTTGGGAGGTAGAGGCAGGTAGGTCACCTGAGGTCAGGAGTTCGAGACCAGTGTGGCCAATATGGTGAAACCTTGTGTCTACTAAAACTATAAAAATTAGCTTGGAATCAGGGTGTGTGCCTGTAGTTCCAGCTACTCAAACTGAGGCAGAAGAATAGCTTGAACCCTGTGGGTGGAGGTTGCAGTGAGCTGAAATCACACTACTGCACTCCAGCCTGGGCAACAGAGCAAGACTCTAGCTCACAAAAACAAAATAAATAAAATAGAATAAAATAAAATTTCAAACTATATTAAAACAACCTTATAAGTAGATTTTGTCATAAGAGGTTTCCTTGTATTTTAAAATTTTCTAAAATGTAACACTTGAACAATGGTTCTCTTTACTAGAGAAAGACTGTGTAGTTAAGTTATTCTAGCATGAAAAAGGTCTGAAAGGAGTTTGACAACTTAAATGTTTATCCAGGCTTTTGTCTTGTTTCTTTATAAAGGATCTCGGACAGAAAGGACGCTGCTAAAACATATAAGGCCAACACCTTGGATAACCAACTAACCAATAGGTACCAGTATCTACTAAGTATGGGAAAGGCTCAAGTATAATATTTTTCTAAGTGTTGCCTATGTACTTGCAAGTCTTCAAACCTATGTGATATCTTTCTGTAAATTCTTAGTCTCTATATTTTTATTGCAGAAATTCAGGAGTAAAAATCATTACTCCTGTACATGGCTAGAATGAAACCTGTTGTTTAGCTTAAAAATCAAGAGCGCTTGTAGCTCCAAATCAGCATTCTTACCACATTTATGTTTCTGTTTAAGTTGTCCTGGTGGCAAAATTATGAAATAGATGCAAATGCAAATTTTACATTATTACTGTTAAGGAAAATTACTGAACCCAACAAATAAAAACATTGGGCTTAAAAGATGCTGAATTTTCAGAAGAAAAAAAATTTATTTGGAATCTAGTACAAGAAACAAAATCATGACATCATCTTATTAAATTTATTCAAATGTGATGCTTTCTATTTCTCTCAATGAATGTCTATCTTTTAATAACTCTAAATTCAAGAATAATTCCAAATAGATGGAAATGTTCATTCTTCATTGTTAAAACTTTGCTTTCTTTCTCTCTTACCAGGAGCATGTCCACGTTTAGATCACCGGGAGTAACAAAGTTGTATGTATTCTTTCTAATTGTAGTATATTTCTTTGTATGTGTTCAAGAAAAACCAGGGTATACCACCCGCAGGCCGAACACAGCCATGTCCCTATTGTCCTGTCAGAGCTGAGTAGTAGAAGACAGATGCCAAAATGGTCTGCAGAGGTTCAATTGTGACTCTCTGGACTTTTGCAGTAAAAAGGTTTGCCAATCATTACTCTAACCAAACACCAAAGCTTAGGCCATCCTTTCTTCTTCTTTATTAAAATCTAGACTCCTTATTTTTTCCCCGACAGGACTTTTCTTCCCTCTACCCCCACAATAATTAACCCTTCCTCCACACCTCACTTCCTTTCCCACCTACCCTTCACATTTACACCTCCTCCTTCAGAGAAAATTGAATTGGGAAATCATGGAGTGAGCTAAAAATCTGTTTAAATGAAATGCATTTTCTCTGGAATGTACTACTGGTGGTTATAAGCAGCTCAAATCGGACAGATTTATAAACTAATTTTGTTTTTGAGTTCCTATTTATGTATAAAGTAATTTACACACTGGATCATACCTCTCAGAGCTTGAAACGGGCCTGGGTCACTTCCATTTTTTGAGGATCTGCATTATGAATAAATGCTAGATAGAGACTTAAGATTGTATGATTTAAAATGTTTTCCTAAGCAATAATCCTTCCAATGCAAAACACTGCAACATAATTAGTTAGTCACAATATAGTCACAGGAATAAAAGAAATGTGAATCTGTAGCACATCAGAATGGGTTGGTCAGAATTTCTGACAGTTAATGTCATTTTATGAATCACTTCTTTATTCTAGTCCTTTAGTTTTAGCTAGTTATATGAGAACCTGACAACTTCTAAACTAAGGAAGTCAACTTAGGAAGAAGATTTTTGGCTGTTTTTCCATCCTCAAGTGAAACATTTTGTGATGAACAGAGAGCAGGCAGGAATATGAGTAGATGTTAAGACTTTTCAAAGGTGGGGTGAAATGGAAAAGTTTGAGAGTGTGATTAATTGTTGTTCCTGTCATTAAACAGGCAACCTGGCAGTTCGTTGAATGCAAACACCTCCAACACCGTAGCATCCACTTCTGCTACTACTCCTGTAAAGAAAAAAAGGTACAATGAGTTCATTGTGTCTGTCTCTTGCGGATACACTATGAAAGACTGTTCTTTAATTAATTTCTGAACCACGTCATCCACCAAACTCCCAGGCAGCGTTAGAAAGCTTCCTCCTCTTTTTCCCAGGAATCCAGCATCTACATTCTGTTGCTCCCAAACTTCAGCTCTTTCCCCCAACAATCTCTTTCTCAAATATAGAGTCTTATTTTCAGTTCCTTTAGGGGTTTGAATTTCTAGGAAATGTTTTAGATGATAGAGCTCGCATGTTAAATGGCAGACTACTTGAGGTAGCATGTTTCATGGAGTCCTGCTGCTGGGAATGCCTTAACCCGAAATAATGATGGATGTAGGGACGCATGCTTCCATGCTTCTGAAACCAGCCTGTGTCTGGAGCCGATGCCTCTGCTCTGTGGATTGGGCTGACCTTGCTTCCAAACACAGAGTCAAAGACCCTTTCTGGAGACATCATCTGTATTTGTGTGATTCTTGCCTCCTCCTCTGACCTCCCCTCCATGGTCTCCCACTTTCTGCTGGTGCTGAGTCCTATGCCATTAGCAGGCACAGAGGAGTAGTTGGACCAATGGTGACCAAATAATCTTCATGAGACAGAACATGATGGTGGAAGATATTTTTGCCATGTTGAAAAAAACCCCAGGGCTATGAATTGTGATGCAAATGGAAAACAAGCATTTATAAATGTCAGGGCTTTTGAATTTTCTCAATTTCCCTGCCTGCACCTGGGTCCATGCTCCATATAGGGTAGGTGCTCAATGTTTGTTGATGGACTGGCTGACTTTGCCATGGTGCTTCTAGAGAAAAATGACTGATTCTGTTTTTTCCTTCAACAAGGTTTTGTTGTAGCTGCAATGTCTCAGAAAATATGGCTCATCTTTCCCTGGAACCTACATTTCACGCCCCTTGACCCTTTGCTTGTAAAAACAGATTCCTAAGTTTGAAAGAGAAATTTTAGGTCACTTAGTTCAATCTCCTACCTAGTGCAAGAATCTTTCCTCTGACATTTTAGGCATAATTCAGGGCCACTGAAGCCAGCAATAAGACTCTCACTATTCTGGGACACATCTTTGACTCGCTCTTCTGGTTAGCATCTATTCTATACATTGAGCTGGAATCTGCCTTGATTGACTCCTACCTTGTTTTAGTTCAGTTCTGCAGTGACTCAGAGAATAGACCTACTTAAAGAATTTAAAGCCAGATTTCCTGTATGCCTTTCCTTCTGTAGTGTGTATTATTCTCATCTGACTATCTTCAGTTTTCATCCTTATCTTGGTCTTTCTGCTTAGCTATTACTACTAATTAAAATTATGTCCTAGTGATATCAGGACATCTTCCTAACTGAGGTTAGAACTGAAGCTAGTGCCGCTATGATATTCACTTATGCTTTCAGTATTCTTACTTGTCAGAGTTTTCTATTACAGTTTTTAAAAAATTATATTTTGAGTAGAGCATAAGATTGTTATTTCTGTTATAAAATCATTCAGACATACAGAAAAATAGGAAGAATAACTTGATAAACATATATGAATTTGCTCTCTAGATTTAACAATTGTCATTATTTTCCAGGCTTGCTTTAGATTTCTTTTTAAAAGAAGTGTCCACATTACTTAGCACCAAAGGAAATGAGAAAAGAAGTTTACTTGGAGGAGCAGATAGCCTAGAATATAGGACAGTTATGTCATACTTCATTTATGAAATATGTTCATTTTACTTTCAAGGCTTGGTATAATCTCATTGCCTTTTTAACTGTCAAATTATTTTCAGACACGTGGGTGTGATCAGCCTTTCAAGCACCATGTTTATTATCGTGTCATTTCTTAACAGGCAGTCCTGGTTTCCACCGCCCCCTCCAGGTTACAATGCCTCTTCAAGCACAGAAGCCAGGAGACGGTAAGGAAAAGGTGTCAGGTGTAATTACTGTGCTATTGGATGGAAGAACATGTCAGACCTTGACAATATATAATTGTGGATGCTTTGGGATAAATGGGAGGCAATCTTAGGAGCTCTCAGCTCTGTACAAGAGAGTGTCCAGTGGGAGTAAGGTCAGGGCTACAAGGACCCTGGCAGGACATCTGACAAACTGCTAGGAGTAAGTAGGTGGCTGTATTAGATTGCTAGCCTTGCTTACAGCCAGAAGAAATGAGTGCCACAAGCTGGGTGCTGCAAACTGCCATGAAGTGCCACTAGGTGGCTTAAACAACGGGAATTTATTGCCTCATAGTTTCAGAGACCAGAAGTCCAAAGTCAAGGGTTCAGCACGGGTGGTTCCTTCTGAGGGCTGTGAGGGGTCCCCTAACTTCTGGTGGCTTTCTGGTAATCATGGACATTGCCCAGCTGGTACAAGCATTGCCCTGATTGCTGTCTTCATCTTCACATGACCTTCTCCCTGTGTGCATGTCTGAGTCCAAATTTCCGTCTCTTATAAAGCAGCTAATCATATGTCTATCCTACTCCAGTATGACCTAATCCTAACTTAACTAATGACATCTGCAATCACCCTATTTCTAAGTAAGGTCACATTCTGAGGGATTGTGGATTAGGACTTTAACATAAGAATTTTGGGGGCAGAGGGGACATTGTTTAACCCTTAACAGTGACAGCGGCTAAGAACAGAGTCAGGCATCAGACAGGAGTTCCAACGTGGGCTCCTTGTCAGGCTGTGCAGAACCCAGAGAACTGGATGAGGATATGTGTGGCAAGTTGTTCCTAAACGTTAAGTGACAAATGAGTGTTTTCTACTTTTATCTTTTGCTGAGAGTAATAGTTAAAACTAAATGATAGATCAGGTGGAGGACACCTTATTCTACAATTTTCATGCTGTGAATGCCAGCAACAACTTCAATTTAATAAATAATAAACATTGCCACGTGCCAGATATTATTCTAGGATCTTGGGATGTATCAGTGAACAAAACATGGAGCCTGCACTCTGGTCTTTAAAGAAACATGCTCTCTAATCTATATCATCTCTAACTCAGAAACAAAAACAGGCCTCCTATTTAGTTTACTTTTCAGGTATCCAAAGGTGTTTTTATGTCTTAACTTCTGGAACATTTTCATGTTTTAATGGGATCTGTTTTTCTAATTCTGACTATTGGTAAAGAGAATATTATTAAACTATGTGCTTATTTAATATTAGATCGGTTTATTTTCTAAAACTGTCATCTACCGTGCAGACTTCTAAAATCTGTTTCATTTCCAAGTAATGGATATATTTAGAAATACATGTTTTTTTGCGATAATTTGTGTGAGCTCTATCAGGATATAAAGAAACTCTAGTTGATCAATAGACACAAAGAGCTTGAGTTGCTTTTATTTGTACCTGTCATTACATCTATCTATCTATCTATCTTCTATATATCTATCATCTATATCTGTCTGTCTGTCTACCTATCTATAACTAAATCAAATTACTGAACATGTTGAGCAGTCACAACTTGGAATCACATTCACTTAGTGTTACAATGTTATATTTTAGAACCTGCTCAACTACAGATGACTTCCAATTACATGGATGGCCATGTATGAATTACATTTGGAGTTTAAAACAGTCTTTCCCCTCAGGCTGATATTAGATATTTCCCTGTGGGTGATGCCTTTGATGTAAGGAGCTATGTAAGTGGGGAAAATGTTAAGTAGGGGTTTTCCTAGTTATTATCTTTTTCTGAGTGTTGTTAAGATCCGTCCAATTTTGTCTTGATGAAGAACAACTGGTACTTTTCTTAGGTATATTTATTACCTGTTTTTAAAATAACTTCATATTTTTGTCCTAAACTCATCATTCCAATTATTAATTATTCCAATATCATTATAAAAAGCAACTGGTTATATAACAGTGTAAAAACATGGAAGGATTATTCATGAATTAACATCTCATGCTATCGATGTCTGTTGAGCTTGTGGATCTGTTTGCACAGAGCTGATGGGGCTTGGCTCTGTGCCCTCCCTCACAATTTATGCATTGCTAGATATGATTTACATGGAAGATGGAATGAGTTACAATGCTCCTGTTTCTGATTCTTGGCTCAGATCCATAGCTCTGGAACTAAGAGAAAGAGGAGATTACTAGGCTAGGTTGATCAATTTCTATATCCATTGCTTTTTTAGAGTCACAGATTATTAGTATAATGACTAAACGAGAAGACTGCTCTTTGAGGATCGGAAATAATGTCATGCCAAGCCTTCAGGGAAAGGAGAGAATAGTAACAATATAGCAATGCCTTTGATTTCTGAAGTGCTTTTTGGAAGAGCTCAAAGTACAGCTTCTGTTTGTCACCTTTAATGCCAGTGCATTCCCAGGGCTGAGAAACAGCCTTTTTAGTAAATGCTGAAAAATAGAAGCAATTATTAAATGATGAAAGGGAGTAGAGGCTTCAAAAAGATATATTTGTTCCCAGAAGAGCCCAAAGAAAATGAAAATAGGTCAAAAACAGATAAAAATTGGGGACTATGATTGATAACTCTAACTAATAGCTCAATGTTAAACATTTCCCTTTATCTTACACTAATACACTGGTATTCATCTCTCCCCCTTGTCTCTCCCCTCCCATCTTCTCCAAAAGAATTTCACCTTCATACTGACACCCATGTTTTCTGTTCTTAATTTTGCAAGCTTTTTCTTTTTCACCACCTAATCTTTCCCTGAAATGTCATTTTATCCCATATATCTTTTTCTGTGCAACACACTTGAAAAGACCACCAAATTTCCCTGTCATCCAGGAATGAGTCCTTTCCCTGGAATTTCCTCCCTTGACCTCTCTATATAGTCTTTAATACCGTGGGTTATCGCATCTCTCATTTGTTCCTTTCTTAATTTACATGCTATGGACAAAATCAAGTTCAGATGAAAAACTTGTGTTTTATTGTGTTTTGATTAAAATCTATTACAAGCACAATGTAAACCATACCCAAAGGAAGTTATGCCTTTTTTTTTAATCAACAGAAGAGCTCATACTATCATACCTTTATTTAAATGTGTATGTATATCTATGCCTATGACTATGTTGGTCTATTTTTATAATTAATATATCTATTCCTACGTCTACATCTATATCTATATTTACATGTAATTATATGTTTATAATTAACACAAGGCTGGTGAGGTAAACTAGAGCTGAAATGAGAAAATAGAGTTTTAAAAAATAGTCATATTTTATAGCTGAAGAAAAATGAAATTTCCTGACAAGTGTCATTTTATGTATGATATACATTAGGCATGCAATGAGAGAGTTCAGATCTGGGTGATCAAACAAAATTTTGGAGTTAAGACCTGAATATCTTTGAAAGCCCCTTGTCCTATTTTTGTAAATACTCAAGAAAGAAGCTGTAATTCATGACAGCAAGACATGGCATGTAAAGCTTTTAACTTAAATAAAACCTTTGGCCCCTCTAGCTGATTTCTGAGCTTACTTCTTGGTCACGGTGATTTCAGTCTGGGGTGTAAATGTTATCTGTCTTCTTTCTTCTCTTGCTAAAAATGGAAATAACCAATACAGTGTTTTGAATTATCAATATATGCCAGGCAGATTATTCTTTGAAGTTGTCTTATCAGAACATGTTTTCTTTTCATTTTAATCAACACTGAATCAAAATTTTAGCTTTATAACTGTTGTTCCTCGTTATATTCCTCTATCTCTCCTCCAACCTCTCTGATCAAAGTCCTGCTTCACTGGTTTCCCCATTTTCCAAGTTCAAACTTCTTTTATCTTAAAAATATAGCTCCGTAAAACTTGATAGCCGAATCTTACAAACCCACTCAGCTGATACCCGTCTTCTCTCTCCATCTCAGCCGACATTTTTGGAAGAGTTGATGATGGCTTTTCATCTCCATTTTCTGGTTCCTATCACCATTAGTTCGTGGAAACAGCTCTCCCTAAGTAACTGATGACCTTGCTTATATCAGTCTGTATGACCATGTGACCCTTCAAAGGGCACCACTGACTCTTTATGCCCTTATGAAATCTTTCTCATTGTGAAAACCAGCACACTCCCCCAACACATTCTTCTGGATTTTCTTTCTTTTTGAATCTCTCAGCCATTCTTCCTTAGTGTCCTCGGCTACTTCATAATTTTCTTCCCAGCCATTAAATGTTGATGTTCCTAAAGACTCCAAGTCCCTCTTCTCTTCTCCTCCCATTCTGTGCTCTGCCTTTCAACAGCAGCATCCAGATCCAGGGTTTCAGTGGCCATTTGTGTGCTCTCCACCTCTTCATTTATATCCACTCCAGACCTCTTCTCTGAGTTGCCTTTGGATAGCCCACTGCCCACTTGTCTTGAAGACACTGCAGACTCAACGTGTTCAAAATGAAATCCATACTTCTTCATCCTAATCTGGTCCCCTGTCTCAGTTAAGAATATTCTCCTGTATGGTAGTTTAATGGGAATAGCATTGAATCTATAAATTACTTTGGGCAGTATGGTCATTTTCACGGTATTGAGTCTTCCTATTCATGAGCATGGAATGTTTTTCCATTTGTTTGTGACCTCTCTGGTTTCTTTGAGCAGTAGTTTGTAGTTCTCCTTGAAAAGGTCCTTCACTTCCTTTGTTAGCTGTATTCCTAGGTATTTTATTCTCTTTGTAGCAATTGTGAATGGGAGTTCATTCATGATTTGGCTCTCTGCTTGCCTGTTGTTGGTGTACGGAATGCTAGCAATTTTTGCACATTGATTTTGTATACTGAGACTTTGTTGAAGTTGCTTATCAGCTTAAGAAGCTTTTGGGCTGAGACAGTGGGGTTTTCTAGTTATAGGATCATGTCATCTGCAAACAAAAATAATTTGACTTCCTCTCTTCCTATTTGAATATGCTGTATTTCTTTCTCTTACTTGATTGCCATGGCCAGAACTTCCAATACTCTCTTGAATAGAACTGGTGAGAGAGGGCATGGCTATGTGTATTAGCCTGTTTTCACACTGCTATGAAGAAATACCTGATATTGGGTATTTCATAAAGGAAAGAGATTTAATTGACTCACAGTTCTGCATTGCTGGGGAGGTCTCAGGAAACTTATAATCATGGAGGAAGGCAAAGGAGAAGTAGGCACCTTCTTCACATGGCAGGATGGAGTGAGTGCAGCAGGGGAAGATGCCAGACACTTAGAAAACCATCAAATATGCTGAGATTCACTCACTATCAATAGAACAGCATGGTGGAAACTGCCCCCACGATCCAATTACCTTCACTTGGTCCCACCTTTGACACATGGGGCTTATGGGGACTACAATTCGAGGTCAGATTTGGGTGGGGACACCCATATGATCAAACCATATCACCACGTTTTGATCTTATTTCCCTTCAATATTTTACCTCTGACTTAGCTCTGTCCTGTTCTGTCAGCTCCACACTAAACCAGCTATAATTTCCTTGATGTGTCCAAACACCACTTGCATAAGGTCTTGATAAAGATATGGGATGGTGGGAGTGGTAGCAATATATTGCAGAAGCCCATTAACAAACTATGTAAAATGAAATGTTGGAAATCCCTGTTCATAAATTCTTTGGCTATCCATGTTACTAGGCATTTCTTGTTGGCTGATATTTCTCTGCAGCCCTTAACCTGCTACTGTTTTTCTCAACAGCCCCTCACTCCTTTCTTCTGCCTTCCCTCTCCAGCCCCCCAGTTCCTGTTAACTATTTATGCCAGGGAGTTTAGTTCTTTTTTTTTTTTTTCCCTGTGGTAGCCTATCCTTAGAGAATCTTATCCTCATAACAAAACACGATGACATATTCACCTTCTGAGAGGCATTCTATGCAACTTTTTAAAATGAATTTTTTCTTGTGTTATCATAAGTTGAACATCCAGCCATACCCGCACTTAACGCATCAGAGCTATCATAGACCTCTTTGTCTTCCTTCCTGTGTTTATTCAGTCATCATTGCAGCAAGTTCCAGGGATTAGGGTGCTGATGGAGAAAAACGATACGACCATGAGGTGGCAGAGACATGCCACAAGCTTAATTTGGGTGGTGCTTTCACAGGTTTTGCAGCTGAGGGAGTCACTCACCACAGGAGAACTTCCAAAGGCAACTGCAAAGAGACCACCGCCCAGAAAGGGAGGAGGGTGAAGGGACTCCTGGGGGAGGATGGATCCGAGAAAGGGCTCTCCTGTCTAGGTGGTGTTACTCAACATCATGACGGGAGTCCCAGAGCAGAGAACTCTGAAAAGTGGCAGCAGCTCTGGGTCCTTTATAGCCCCTAAATTTGGAGAATATGAATGTACAAATAACCACATCATAAGATCCACTGTAGGGGCATGAGAAGAACATTAGTCTTCTCTGGGAGATCTGATGTTGTAGGAAGAGCTTCTAGCAGGGAACTCAGATCAGGTCCCCAAAGAGGTGTGGGATTTGGGGGAAGGAGAGAAATTACACAATGCTAGGTTTTCAAACCCAGGGTGATTTTAAGTGTAATAATGCCACTAATCAATGTGGGAAGAAATAAGAGCTGAATGGGGAGTACACAATTGGTCTTAAGCAGCTGACACTGCGTTTTGTTTTGAGCAGATAGGGTCTGGGACACTGGAAGGATGTATTTGTAGCAGTGATTTCCAAGGAAAGATAAACAGCCAGACGGGAGGAGGGAGTATGCTCAGGTAAAAGGCAGATTCCAAAGATCCAGATTTGGGAATTAACTCATGGATTTAAAATGTAGTATCTTTGGAGTGAAGATACCTGTTGAGAAAAGATTAAATGAGAAGAGAATGAAAGTTGAACCTTGATGTGTGTCTATACATCAGATGTGATGGGGGCCTAAGGTTACATGGTAAGGGTAAGGTGTAATGAGAGGTAGGAAGGGTGAAGGCAGTGGGGGTCGATGGATTCTACCATCCCAGACCAACCCATCCTTCAAAAAATCTGGCATGAATTTTACTTCCTCCCCAAAGCCTTCACAACCCCAGGGTGTTACTTTTGTCAACTGGACTCAGAAGGCTTATTATCTTCGATTCTCATTTAGCAATTAATTGTGCATTACCTTGGCACATCACTTACTAGTGCAGTGTACTCTCCAACTAGATGACATCATCTTACAACTCTTTGAATCATGAAGTAAATTTATCCATAGTAGTTTGTCAATAAGGAAATATCGATTGATTGATTTTAATGTTTCTTAGTATCTACTAGACAATGAATTTCCCTCAACCTGTTATTTTATTTGTCTTTTTGTAGTTGTGCTGTATTCTGCGGGCTAAGTAACAGCTCTGTCTCTCCCTTTCTCGCTCTGTTTCTCCCTCTCTCTGTCTCTTTCTCTTTCCAAAACAATTATTGAGCTCTGGCTATGTGCTGAAAAAACCCTTTGCTAGATGCCAGGAGTACAAAAAGGAGTACAGAGAGAAAACTCAGCTTCTACCAGGGATTCATTTTGAGCCAAGAAGGCTGGCCCTCACCAAGGGAGGGTCCTCGGGAATATGATAGGCACAAAGGTCAAGGCAGCCACAAAATCTGTAGAGCACACAGAAGGAGGCAGTAGACGTTGTATCTCGGGTAGAGTGGGCTCAAAGGAGGCAATGCCAGAGGTAAGCCTTAAGGAATGAACACAAGTAAGCCAGATGCAGAGGGGAGGTATAGATGGAGGCGTTCCAGGCAGAAAGGAGAGGAGGAGCAAAGTTCCAATGCCAGAGAGTACAGTGTGTGTGGGCGTGTATATGTGAGTGTATTTTTAAGTGTAGAACCATGGGCTTCCCATCCATGGGACATTCTCTGTCTGCATTTATCCTTTATCAATTATATTTAGTGGTAGTGGAAAATCCAGTAATTGCAAATCTGATGTCATGTGGGAAAATGTCGTAAGACACTATGGGCAGATATCCATTCATAATTTGCGGTAAGTCTAAGTACCTTTTGAGAATATCATGTTTCTATTTTAAGAGTGAATGCTGTGCCATTATGTAATTTGAGCTCTGACCATATGCTGTAGATTTGGAGTGTGTACAAAAGAAAATGCAAGTGTCATCAATGCAGAAAATTGCTAGAAGATCAGAGCCATGTTTCCATCTTCCCACTTCTTTTGTTTTGCGATCTGCCCGAAAGCCTAATACAAAGCAATGTCTCAGCAATCACTTGTGTACATCTTCATTTTTGAAGTTCTTAAACACTTTCTTATCTTTGGGACTTTTAAAAGAGTGGAAACATTTGCCAGATGTGAGCCAATGGGGAGAATAATAGGTGCCATCTGGAGAAATACTCAGGTGCATCACAGGGGACCAGAGAAATAACGGTTCTGGAAAGTTGAATTTCTTTCTGATATCAGAACCTACCATTCAATTTTTGTATTCTGTTTATGGAAAATTCAACTGATTCTGACTGTGTATTTAAGTGACTTGGCGATTCAGTGGTTAAATGGCATGTAAAGCTCATTTAAGGACCTCATGGAAGCCAAACTAAAGTACTTGCTTAACAGACAGTATGAATATTTATGAATGTTGTTCATTATTCTCATTTAGGAACAATTATGAAGCCACCATTAGAAATGAATGTGCTTTTTTTTTCTGGAATCATTTTTAAAGATAGAAAAGAAAATAATATTTGATAAAATTAAAACAGTGGAAACACATCTAGGAAAATTACCGTATAAATATCTTCTACATACATTGATAATTTCTCATCCTTATTTGTTTCAACCTCTTCTCCTTCAGTGGTTATTTCATTTTCTGTTAGCTGATTGGTAGACTTGGAGGAGGAAAAAAATATCCTGATTGAGAAGTGAGTTGCCATGGCAACCTTGCACTACAGTTATATTTTTCTGTCTGTAACTATAAATGGTAAAATGTAACCTCTCTAATTATGCTGCAACATTTTTAACTCTATTGGTACCAAATCCTCTACCAAGTTTGATGTCATGCTAAATAAAAGTGATACATCTCATTATTATCTCAACAAAAAAATCTTTATATTAAGTGGAATCTCTTTTGTAGAAATTAAGATTCTATAACATGCAATAAAATCTTACCTGAATGCCTAGATTGCTCTTTTTAAACATTCAGAATAATTAAAATATTAGCCTGAGTTTAAGTTTATTATTTTTAAAATGTGTTATTTGAACAGAACAAAGAGAAACCTAATTCAGAATGTGTAAATGAAGGTCTTCACCGTTAGCAATGAATTATTTTTTCTTCAGTCCAATGGGAACAACCTAGACAGTTCCTGATTTCCTAGCACTAGTTTTAAGTAACTCAAACATTCAAGCAGCAAATACAAAGCATCCCTGCTTTGCCCAACCTAGATTCCCACCTTCCCTCCCTCTCTTGGAGCCCCTGGAAATATGAAAGCAGGGAAGCTCCAGGTTCACAGGTAGGATAGAGAATGAAGCTAGGAGAATCAGGATACCTAGGGTCAAGCACTCTGTCAAAAACTTCACCTTGCTCCAATCATAAAAACCAAATTATTTGATTTTTTAAACAATTATTTCACCATTTAGTAGTATTGCTGGAAGTTCTATCAACTGGAGATTGTACATTTCACCTCAGTTAGAAGCATGACAGATTTTTAAAGGGGCTATCACTGGTCATTCAAATCTTAGTGCCAATTACATAAATCAGGTTTCTTTCCTGCTAAAACTGGGCAGACTTAGGGAATAGAGTCTTGCATTGTGTGGAGGGGAGTGGAAGATGGCTTTGGAGGAAGGAGGCTGGGAGGCAGGGAGGTCTGAGTATGGTGAAGTATAGGTGATTGGGACATGCTGTGGCATAGGGTTTGGGGGAGGACAATGGAAGTGGGAGACGGGGTGAAAGGACCAACATTTTACTTGAGACTTTCTTCACACTTGGCGACCCATCTTTGTCCTCTCATCCCTCTGTCTCCTCTCTTAGCTATATGCAGAACATCCTATAAATGGGATCACGCATGATATACAGCCTTTTCATGTTTTTGCATGTGTTTGTTTGTCATCTGCCTCTCTTAGCTATATGCAGAACATCCTATAAATGGAATCACGCATGATATACAGCCTTTTCATGTTTTTGCATGTGTTTGTTTGTCATCTGTGTGTCTTCCTTGGTGAAGTATCTGTTAAATCTTTTTTTTTTTTTTTTTTTTGAGGTGGAGTATCATTCTGTTGCCCAGGCTGGAGTGCAGTGGTATGATCTTGGCTCACTGCAACCTCCATCTCCTGGGTTCAAGTGATTCTTGTGCCCCCTAAGTAGCTGGGACTACAGGTGTGCGCCACCATGCCCAGCTAATTTTTTGTGTTTTTAGTAGAGATGGGGTTTCACCATGTTGGCCAGGCTGGTCTGGAACTCCTGACCTCAGGTGATCTGTCCGCCTTGGGCTCCCAAAGTGCTGGGATTACAGGCATGAACCACCCTGCCTGGCCCAAATATCTTCAGTCTTTTGCCAATTTTACTTCTGCTGGTTTGTTTACTTATTGTTGAGTTTTGAGAGTTTTTAAAAACACATTGTGCTTGGGAGCCCTTTGTCCGATATGAGAATAGCAAATATTTTTTCCAGTGTGTGCCTTGTTTTTCAATTCTCTTAACAATGCATTTTTCAGAGCAAAAGTGTTTTTTTTTAATTTAATGAAATCCAATTTATCAAGTTTTGTTAAATAAATTGAGCTTTTGGTTTTATATTTAAGAACTCTTTGACTAACTAATGATCACTAAAGTTTCTTCTGTTTTCTTCTAAAAGTTTTGTGTTTGACATATAAATCTGTGATCCATTTTGAGTAGACTCCTTTTTGATGCTAGCATTTTTTTAGTGTCACTTGATAATAGTTGGAATATTTTTATGTCTTTGAGAAAACATCTAAGAACAAAAAGCTGCTATGACTTAAGCAATACTTAAATTTGCGTATCTTTGTATCTACTGACCAATATAAGTTGACTCGTGTTCTTATAGAGCCAACTTAAATTTAAATGTTGTTAACCACAACAGCATCTACATACATTTGAAAAGCACAGTACATGAATGTCAAGGTACTTGTGGAGTTGAGGATTCCTTGCACTAGCCCTCCTCGGTCATGTAGCAGCTTACTATCCACAAATCTGGGCCAGTCTCTTCCTCTTTATAGACAAGCAGAGTTCCAGAGTGAATTGGAGTGTTTTCCAGAGTCAAAGAGAAAGTCGGTGGAAAAGCTAGTTTAAAATCTAGAATCTAGGTCCCTAGAATTCCGGTCCAGTGCGTGGTCCATTACTAGGTTATGGTTTACTGAAATGACCACCGGCCGCTAGAAAGCGAGCATCATCGCAGTAACCATTCCTTTGAACATGTGCCTTGCATTCTCCAAGTTCTTCGAAGGCATGGATTACATCTTTTCTAGTCTTTGACTGCCCAATTACGTCTCATATACTGTTATGTGTCCTAATATTATAACTGGGGCACTTGTGGAATTTTTGAGCAAATGGGTCCTTCTTTGGGCAGGTAATATTTCAGATCAGCTAATTTTTTAATAGATTTGCCTTGAAAATACCTGGACAAGTATTGGTTGCCTACAGTATGATATAGAGAAAAAAGCAAGGGATTTAACATCAGAAAGACCAGTTTGAAACCCTGCCTGCCCCACTTACTAACAGTGTGACCCCAAGGCAAAATTTTTCAACTTTTTGAGCCTCTGTAAATAATAGTAATAATAACAATAACAACATTGATAATACACATTCCACAAGTTAGAAGGTATAGATTGAATAACATCCTGTATGTGACAGCCTGGAAAAGCTGACGTGTTACTGAGACTCAATAAACATAAAAATTTCATCTTCTTTGCCATTGTTGGTCTAAAAATTCTATTTGTTAGATATAAAAGCTAAACACAAAGACAGTGAAAACAAAATTCACAGTTAAATATTAGAGACAATAATTCCTTGTTCTACCTAGACTTCTGCTGCAGTAATAGACATGTTCATACAGCCAGACTGGAACAGAAGTCACAGAGCCACGCATGTTATAGAAAAAAGCCATGAGGAGAGATGTGATCTTTGCAGCAGCACATGGAAATGAAGTGATATAGACAGCTTTCTCTACAGTGTTATTTCTTTCAGCATTGGCCTTTGAGCTACAGCTGCAAGTGTTCACATGTTTCTTGTGAAATCTGCCTTTTTTATTTCTGAAAGCTCATCATGATAGCCACGTGTGTGGTGGCATAGATCCTGCAGGAGCCTTGAGGGGTCTGGGGAGGGGTGAAGGGGAGAGCCAGGGTCAACTTACCCGAGCTTGAACATCACATCTCAAAGCAGAATTCAATGAGAATCATTCCCATGAATGTCTCTTGTTTCCTTCTCTTCAAAACATTCTGGCCGCAGCTTCCTGCCTCACTCTTGCATTTGAATCCCCCTGCTTGGCATCACATCATGCTCCTGGCATGACATGAATGACTCCTCTCATTGCCCGCCCCACCCCAGGGCTTGAGTTCTGTCATCTGTGGCTGTCATTGCAGAGATGCAAATGAAAGCTCCTTTGAGGTAAATGGAAGTCAACATGGCATCGCCTGGCTCCTGGCCCAGCAGGGGTGTAAATGCATCACCCTCGGAAATAAACATGCTTCTCTGCTTTTCTTGGCCTTCATAACCGCACATTCATCTTTCTCTTTCCTGTGTGTTCTCTGGATCATCTCAGATCTACTTCTACTCATCTCTATTCTCTGATCCACCCAATCCATATTTACCTACCTCTTTGAGGCCCTAGACATTCCAAAATTGAAGAAATTCAGTATGTCATTAACATGATTCTAACATAAGTAAAGCTTGGCACCGTCCCATTTCTATTTTTTGTAATCCTCCTTTCTACCTTATTACTTCTTTCTCACCTGTCCTCAGACATCTAGGGTTCTGCACAGCTTCATTATTATCCAGGACTGACCACCTCCTTCTCCCTTTCCTCTGTCTCTGGAAGGAACACATGTAACCAATGAATCCACAGAGATACACTACAGACTCTATCATGTGATACATACACCCAACACAACGATATTTTCTGAGAAGAGAAGATAGTGGCAATACAAACAAAATCCTGTAGAATATGCCACTAAGCCAGGATGGGGAGACTATTTTTATATCAACTGCTCTTCCAGAAATATCACACAACACAGTGACTCAGCCAAGTACCTGGCACCTAGTAGGTGTTCTGTAATGGAGTTGACAGTGGATTTCTCCTATGAGGAAGCTAAGCTTGCACAGATTTTGAAAATTGCAAATCCCTCTTTGGTACCCATTTCCTCCCTGCCGAAGAGAAATTCAGCCAATCACTTCCTCCCTCGTTCTTATGTCATACACAATCCTGGTACTTGGGATGTAGCTGTCCTTGTAGGGACTTTCAGTCCGTGTGGGAACAGAATATCATGTGTAGTCCAGAATAGTGTGATATGTGCTGTGAATAGAGTTGTTATGGGGGAACATAGGGATGTACCCAGCACGGCTTTGGGTATCACTGAAGGTAGTTACTCCTAAGCCAAAGTCTGAAGGGCAAGGAGAGAATTTCCAGGTGAAGAGAAGAAGGAGTTGCTCCATAGCAGGGAGAGAATATGGTGGGGTGTGTTAGGAAGGGCAAGAGTTTGTCACATCTGCAGCCCTGGGGTCGTGTGGGATGAAAACAGCAACCACTACAGCAAAAGACACTATTTCCTGTGGGGAAGCCAGGCAGTGCACACCCTCTTCTGGCTTCAATGTTACCATCAGCATAAGAGCCAAGAGACCCACCATGCTTGGTGCTCCACTGCCCTTCACCCAGCACCTCACCACCACTCTGCTGAGAGGTCTTTAGGACTCATCCATCATGTCCTCCATCCCTATGTCCATAGACTGTCATTGAAACCCTAGTCAGGTCATATCTTATCGCCTGGACCAACCCTACAGGGCTCTGTACCTCCCTGAACCTTACCCAACCTGATATCACACTGAGCTCTCAAATTCTTCCACTCCACCTTGATGAGTGTGTCATTTGTCATTGCCAAAATCTTCCACTCCTCAGCATCCCCTCTGAATGATCTCTCACCTTTTGTTAGGCTCTTCCAGAAGATCCTGCTTCCATAGCCTCTCTCTCAGAAAGGGCTGTTCTCCCCCTAAACTGGCATATCACAGGGTCTGGAGGAAGGTAGGGGTCTCGTTTGCTTCTCATCACCACTTCCTGTTAATTTTAACTCCCTCCTCCCTGAAACTCCCCATCTCCTTTGAAGCCATGCCCTCGTGAGCTTCTCTTCTTCGTTGGAGTCATCTGAAGGTCTCTGAGACACTCCCGCTCATTCTTTGAAGACTTCAGGACCAGACTCACTGTCTTTCACAAACCCTCCTCCTGTCATAATGCTTGGTGATTTCAAAATCCATGCAGAGGATCCTTCCCCTCCCTGGCCTCTCACTTTCATGACCTTCTCCCCGATGATCTTGTCCTTCCCACTACTGCAGCCATTGATAGATCTTGTCCTGTAATTAGCCGTATATCCTACAATATCACAAAACTTCTATTTCAAAGCTTTCTGTCTTTGGCTCTTGCCTTCTATCTGTCCAGCTCACTCCCTTCAGTCCTTTGATTCCAGGAATTCCTCAGACCCATCACCACCACCACCACCAGCCCATCAATTCTACCAGTTTTTCCACAGTCCCCACCACTCATATTCTCGTTTCCCTCCATGCCCATCTCAAAGTCCACAGACCCCATTGTAACCCCTTCCTTGCAGAGCCCTTCCACTCCCTTGCCATCATTCTCTTTTTTGCATTCACTTGGCTGAATTGTAAACGTGGCTAATGGTAAATCCAACTCTTAGTCTATGCTGTTCCTTCTCCCCAAATAGCTAAATATGGCACGAGAAAACAATACCAGATAACCTGACTTTAAGCCCATAAGTACTAACCTGAACTGAGCCACTGGTATGGCCCAAGGGTCCTTCAAGAGGCAGCAGAGCATGTGGATGGTTTATACGGCCTGATTCCTGGTTCAGATTCCCAGCTCTGCCCCTTATGGGCTGTACCATCATGAGATATTTACTTTTATGTTATTCGCTTCAGTGTTTTAATCTGTAAAGTGGGAAGAATAATAATGCTTATCTGGGATTGCAGTGAAGATTATATTAGTTAATATATGTAAAGTGCTCAGAAAAGTTCCTGGCACATAATGATCTCATATAACAGCACATTATCATCATCATCATCATCATCATCATCCTCTTATTACATTTCCTGGTCCACTTACTCTTCTGCTTTCCTAGAAAACCATTTCGCACCTTTTCTCTCCCTCAGCCCTAACTCCTGTTCAACCTCTTCACTTTGACTCAATTATCTTGATTGTTTTTTTACTGAGAAAATAGAAGTAAACAAAAGAGAACTTTCTCCACTCTGAGTCAATGAACATACCCCAGCTATACCCATCTGGTTCTTTCCCTCTTGCTGCTGTGAATGAGCCCTCTGTACTTCCATCTAAGATTGACCACCCACTGTGCCTTAGGTCCCATCAATTCTCAAAGACATCTGTCTAGTGATTTCCCCCTCACTATCCTGCATCAATGATTCACTGGATCATTCTGGTCATCATATTGACATGTTATAGTAACCTTCCTCAATCCATCAGCCTCGAAGTAGCTACCCATTTCCCTCTTCCTTCTTCACTGCCAAACTGCCTCAATGCCTCTACTTCCTTGCTTCCCATTTTTTCCTAAATCCACTCCTATAATTTTTTCCTCACCATTGTCCCATCAAAACTGCTCTTATCAGGGTTACCAAAGACCACTCCTCTGTTGCCTAAACCGTGGTAATTTCCCAGTCCTTGTTTTTATTTGATTAACAGTAGCATTTGAAATGGCCAGTTACTCCTTCGTAGAAACTTTTCTCACTTGGCTTCTGAGATACCACGCCCTCCTATTACTCATTTTCTCCTTAGCCACTCCTCCTGATTCTTTTGCTGTTTTCACCTCATATTCTTGACCTCTAAATATTGCAGGGCCTGAGGGTCCAACCCCTGGCCCTCTTTTTGTCTCTACTTACATTGACTCCCTTAGTGATCTCTACCAGTTTCAAGCATTAAATACCATCTCTAAGCTAACGATGCCTGTATTTATATACTTTTTCTCCAGATAGCCTTATGGCTTACTCCATTACTTCCTACAGGACTTGATTCAAATTTCAGCTGACAGAGAGGCCTTCCCAGGCCATTCTAAATAAAATAGTGTTCCCACCCCATCAGTCTATATCTCCTTATTCTGTTTTATTATTATTATTATTATTATTATTTGTACAGCAATTTTCTTCTTCTGGCATATATTTATTTGTATATTGGAAGCCTTTGAGAACAAGGACAGTATCCAGCTCACAGAGAGCCTTGCATATAGAAAGCTACCAATAAATGTTTGTTGAATAAAAGCACAATCTCATTCAGTCCTGACAATACCCCAACAATCCTGTTAGAAGGATTATTACAGATGAAGAAACAGAATCAAATTAACCCATTGCCACACAGCTGGCAATTCAGGCAGACTGACTCCAGCCCATATGCCTACCTATCTTGCTACAGAAGCCAGAAGGGTACACAGGATCAGAAGGTTCTTTCACTAGGTACAGAGTTTCTGTTGAGGACACATAGAGAACTGCTGGGGTGGTGGTGGTGGGGAGCACAGGGGAGTGACATTCCCTTAGTAAGGTGCTGACTCCATCCAAAATGTGCACATATTTGCCCATCTCCAGTTCCTAGGTCACTAAGTGCTGCCAACTCAGAGGCTCCTTTGGTGCTTCACTGGAAAGTTTAGGCTGACAGTAGATTATAGATATGCTTTGTCAGCATCAAACTGGCCTGTGCTGACAATATTTAAGTCAGATTTAGTTAAGAGCTTCTAATCAATGCTACCTTGAGGTCCCTGAAATTAAAACCTTTTCTTGCTGTTTCCCTAGCAGCCTGATAGTTAACATAATCCCCAAAGAAGCTTATATGTTAATACCTAAGAACCATTTACAGTTCTCATGCACTGCTGACCCAAAATGCCATGACTCGAGCTCGACATACTAGCAAAATATTGAGCTATTTAAAGAACATAGTGTAGTTCAAACTATAGTGAAAGAGGATAGGGTTTTCAAGAATCTGATTAAGTAAAAGCATTTAAAATGCACATATTTTAAATATTTGACTTCTTAGTGCTCCATGGATTCTGACCTTTCAGGTACCTCACTCATGGAGACTGTAAGACGCAAAGAATATTTCTATGTAGGCAATAAATGCATTCAGTTCATAGATGCTCACATTTACCATGTTTCCATGGTGAAATGAACTGCTGTTTTCTGTTTTAAAGGGAACCAGGTTTTCACCCTCCAATACCTCCAAAGCCCAGTTCTCCTATTTCTTCTCCTAACCAGCTGCGAGGGGATAATAGGTAAGACCTAGTACTCCAGAATTTCTTGCCAAAATGAAGTTCAAGGGAAATGAAAATAAATGGTCTGTGACCTGCTCTGTGAAAAGCATGGATGTTTTGTGTGCACATTCCCTAAAGAGGTGCCTGTAGAACTTTTCCTAATTTTATTTCCCAACTCATAGGTGTATTTATGTTTGCCTTTGAATACTAATGGCTGAATTGTCTGAAGGAAATATGCCTTCGAGATAAAAATGGAACGATATTCATGTTCAGAAAGTGTTTGTGCTTTTTATATATTAGCTCCTAATCTACCAATATAAATATATATAAATATTTGGCATATATTATTTATAATATAAATATAAACCATATTAAAACTATATGTTTTGTTCATGTTTGTTCCAAGTTAAGTTTCCCACTAAGAGGTACCTATTCTGATGAAAGGTGTTCTTAAAACTTTGTGTTACCACTCAAATCCTTGCATATGTTAGAAATACCTTTGGGTAGTTCTTTAATCTTTTTTAAGTGAAGGGATTTGTAATTTATTTCAAAATGATCACATAACTTGTCTCTGAATCCAGAAAAATAGACTTTCTTCTCAGCTTTGAATCTCTGTCACTCTATAATTAATACTTGGAAATAAATTCAGAGATCTGAAACTCTTCCCATGTGTTACATTTAAACTGTTTAATGTATCTTGAACAATTTTTCAAGATGTACATCCACATTTCCATTATTATTGCGAGATTAAAAAATGGTAACTCAATGAAGATTGACTGCATTAGATCTGCTTGATTGCCTGCCATTGCTTCTTTTGTATTTTTGCTCTTTGATGGTGATTTTTTTTGACACCATGGAAGACACAATTATAGAACTATTCTTTAATAAGACACAACTATAGAACTATTCTTCAGTAGACACAATTATAGAAATATTCTTCAGCAAGAGGGTAAACTTCAGTTAGAAAGTTCTGACGGGGAAGCAGGACTATGTAGCAATAGGTGTTAAAACTCCAGGTTTGAATTTCTGTTCAGTGAAACTGCACAGGATCTTTGAAATTTTGTCCTTAGGACGAGACCATTTTTAAAAATTGAGTCAAAAGAACATTTCTTCACTGAACTAATTAAAAATAAGATCAGATTTATAACTTTTTATTTGTACGATGGTTATAATTATCTCTTAAAAATATCTTCTCAAGCTTTTAAATCTTACGTTACTTTTCCTTTAACTCTTCTAGTATTGAGCAATTGAATTACAATTTGAATAGAATTTTTTAAGGGGCTAACATTGATTGGCCTTAGTACCACCGACATTCTAATCTAAAATCGGCGTCACTAGAGCTACAAGCTTGTTTAAATTTAAAGGAAGCTAAATTTCACAGGAACTTACTACTCAAATTTCTTTATTCCACCAATGATCTAAAAAATAAAATTGGGACAACTTGCATGTTTTTTTTAAACATCCTGACTACTTTAATCACAGCAAGATGATTTTAATGAAAGAATATGAAAGGGAAGTGTTTCCTATGTAATTAACACATGTCCTCAGGAGTACAAAAAATAGTTGAATATAGCTTTTTGAGAACAAGTAGGAATGTATAAGTAGGTCAACCAGTACTTTAAAAAAGTACAGTAAAGTCTTAAATTGTGACAGAACCTAACGTAATAAAATTTAATTCTGTCAGCTTAGCATGGTCATTCCCAATGTGGTAGGTGCACTTGAAATGTTGACTTTTTTCCCACCTTATATGAGCAAATATATTTCTGGATAGTGTTCAAGTGGGATAACTCATCAAGAAAAAATATACCTTTGATGCCCATAACAAAAATTAATATTTTAAAATATCTTATCGTTATCTAATAGAGATAAATATGAAAATGCTTTATTGATGGAGAACAAAGAAATCAGCATGAACATATTTAGAACTTATAAGTCTAGAAATATCCAGTGGTTTACAAATGTGCAGTAAAGATAGACTTAATTACTAATTCAGTATACTAGAGTTTCTGTCAACCCAAAGAAAGAATTTAAGTTTGTTATCTCAAGTAGTGGTATGGTTCCAACAAATACTTATCTTTTTGTATGTAAATTTTAAAAAATAATTTTAAATTTATCCAAAAAGTGTTTTCTTTTCTGACTGATATTATCTTTAACTTTGAAAATATAGGCAGATGTATCCATCTAAACCGGGTGTATATACAGAAACCAAAAGATCTGCTGAAGGACATATAAGGTACACTGATTTCTATCTATATCCATGTAACTGTAGCAATGATAAAGTGTGCTTTCTCAGCACTTTAAAAAATACAAGGCGATTAATAATAAGTTAGACAAAATCAATTTTCCAACTGACTCCAACATAGTACTAAATGTTTTTATAGGCACTTACAGAATTTTGTTCCTTTTAATTCTATCCCAAGCTTTCCATTAAGAAAAATACCAGGCCGGGCACAGTGGCTCATGCCTGTAATCCCAGCACTTTGGGAGGCCAAGGTTGATGGATCATGAGGTCAGATCGAGACCATCCTGGCCATGGTGAAACCCTGTCTCTACTAAAATACAAAAAATTAGCCTGGTGTGGTGGCGCACTCCTGTAGTCCCAGCTCCTTGGGAGGCAGAGGCAGGGGAATTGCTTGAACCCAGGAGACAGAGGTTGCAGTGAGCTGAGATTGCGCCACTGTACTTCACTCCAGCCTGTCTAAAAAACAAAACGAAACAAAACTACCAAAATGGTGTGAACAAGATAACAAGACAAGATCAAACCCACTAAAGGCAGGATAGCTTGCTCCCTCTTTATTCCCAGCCCCTGCTCTGAGGTCCATGCTATAGTTGATGTGGATGTATAAATAAAGAGGGGGAAATACAGTTGTGCAGTTGAACCTGTGCTACAAAAACTTTGTCTAGTATTGACTGAACATAGGCATGTCCAGCCTCTCCTGCAGCATCAGGAAGAAGCACATTGATGCCATTTGGTAAAGGGACATTCCCCAAATATCTTAGGGGTAAGGTGGCAATCCCCAAATGTGGTGTTTCCCCATGAGAGTTCTGATTTATGCTTGTTGTCTTGCACATCCTATTTCATCTGGCTTTTGTTCTGGATGTATCTCATTTTTCTCACTTTTTTTTTTTAAAGAAAAAATACTATTTTTTGAAAATAAATTTAAATAGTGCTATTTTATAGGTCTATCAATATAATAAACTAATTTTTAAGTCAAAAGATTTTTATGACTGAAAAAATTATTTTGAAGTTTAAAACTTATATGCTTTTCATTTTTTGTATTATCCCCATTTGACTCTCAGAAGAGTCTCATTCCAAAAGACATATGGCATGGGTTCTTTTCTTTGGAGAAAGTCATGTTTCTCTTGTCCTGAGGAACTTACAGCACCACTCTTGCCATTCCCCAACTTCTGTTCCCTGTGCCACAAGATGACAATGCATGTTCTGGAAAAGAAAAGTTCAGTGTTTCACTACATTTAGAAAACACAATTAAACAGAGTTTTCTGCCACAGGTCTTTTCAGAACCTTAGTGTACCTCTGTGTATTCCAAATCAGCAACAGTATGTTACATTTCCTAAATATTTGGCTACAGAATCCGTTCTTCATGGAACTGTATTAACCTTCTATGAGATGCTGAGCTCTTTTTTTTTTTTTTTGGACAGGATCTTGCTCTGTCACCCAGGCTGGAATACAGCAGAGAAATCATAGTCCACTGCAACCTCAAAATCCTTAGCTCAGGAGATCCTCCTGCCTTAGCCTCCTGAGTAGCTGGGACAATGAGAACAGGCCACCACACCCAGCTAATTTAAAAGAAAATTTGTTTGTAGAAAGAGAGATCTCCCTTTGTTGCCCAGGCTAATCTTGACCCTCTGGCCTCGAGGGATTCTCCCTCCTAGGTCTCCCAAGGTTGTGGGATTACAGGTGTGAACCACCATACCCAGCTCACAGTTCTCAATTACTGTAAGAATTTTCCTAATTATTCCTTTTGTGATGGGGGAATATCAGCATTGATCTGAGCCCTCTATGTTTCAGATGCTTCCACCTATTCTAGAGTCTGAGAAGGCAAATATTTTCACCCCTTTAGGGTGAAAAGGAATAATTAATCGTATCTGTTGCTTAATGCTGCTTGGCTCTGGTAGAAAACCTTTTGAATTCACTTCTGTGTTTACTTGTTAGTTAAATGGATTTTGCTTTTTATGTCCTTTTTGTAACTTAGAACCTGGGAGCTGACAAGTCCTCAGGAGAAAATGTAGTTATTTCAGTGAGCACTAGATGGCAAAGCCAACACCCAGGTGGAATAACAGAGTCACGTGTGTGGGTGTGTGGTGTGTGTGTGTGTGTGTGTGTGTGTGTGTGTGTGAATGGGGGAGGTGGGGATGTGAATGTCTCTGTGTGCCATGAGCTGACGCAATAGAATCATTTTGTCATTCTGTTGAACTCAGTAATTCCTGAACACCACCTACACTATTTATTTACTGAAAACAAATGAGAAATGTTAGCTCCTTCAAAAATAGCTCTACTATCATTGACCTGTATTTATTTTTCATTGTTTGAAGGAGTCAGGATCTTGATAACATCCTCAAAGCGGCCACTTCACTTCAGAGAACTGACAAAGGGTGAGCTCTCAGAGCTTTTGAGCTTGGTTTTATCTTCTCTTAAGTTTCAAAAATGCTTAACCATACCTTTAAAAGTTCCAAATGTGAACAAAATCCTAGTGCTGTGTATTGTATATAATTTCAAATAAGAAAGCATCAGTTTCTCTAGATAAGTACTCCTGAGTAGTGGATGGTGCCCACATTTATGGACAGTCTTTCAACACTGCCACTTTTTTCTGGTGATTTTACCCATCCAGTGACCTCAGCTGTCAAGCCTCATTTCAAATATCCAGTCCTATATTTATGTTGCTGGTCCAGATCGCTACGTATCTCCTAGCATCCTCACTCAAGATGTCCAAGGTCATATCCAAATTCTTTCCCAAATGTGCTGTTCCTGACTTCGCTGTTCTTGCATTCCTGCAGACTCACTTTTCTGGAACAATTCTTGATTCTTCCTTCTAGGTAGTATCATGTGTGCATGAATTAAACATCTAAAATGTCCCTCATGTGTACACAGACTCCCCCTAGTTTGAACCCTCATTGACTCCTGCACAGATTATTAGAGTAGCTACCCAGCTTTACTTGCACTCTTCAGGATTTCCTTCCACTAAACTATTATTACTCATTAATACCATGATTTTTCCCAATATTCTGCTTAATCACTGAACCAGATCATCATTGCCCATTCAAGGGCCTATAACCTCCTTCAATGCCCTTGCTAACCTGGCTGTGGCCTTACATTCCAGCAATTTCTGTTTTCACGCCTATATTTATCCTATATTCATATCAAGAAAAACCATTTTCTCTCTGCAGTTTCTAGATACTCTGCCTTACTTTACACCACACGGTGGCCTTTTTCAGCCCCAAGCCACCATGCCAATCCATCCAAGCCCTGCCAATTGTTCAAAATCCAGATCAAGTGGCACCTCCTCAGTTGTCTTCCCTGAGTGATCCAGGGAGATGTGACTTCTGCCTCTGTATGCAATTAGAATTGCACTATTCATGTTTCATAAGACCGAATCATACTCAGCTGTGTTTCTTGTTATTTGTATAAGTGTGTTACCTTCTCTATCATCTCTGTCATCTATCAGGGCAGATATTTTGTCTTATTTACCATTTACAGTGTATGACATGGTGCTTTGTACAATGTAGGTGTTTAATAGATTATGGTAAAATCATAATATTCCATTGTTTAAATCCAAACCTCTCAAAAATATTCCTTGTTTAATAGATTTTAGTAACGCTAAGAATGTTGCTAGAGATTACAGTCGCTGTCAAAAGAACTGAAGATAAAAAAACGTGACACTTGGCTTTTCTGGGCAAATTCATAAACAAAATAGCTCTCAATCCAGATGGAGTCTATAGAAATTGTCCTGAAGGTTTCATTTCCATGTCTTCTCTCATTGAAGTGTCTAGGTCTCTAATTTTATTGATTTATTTTTGTTGCAGGTAATATTTTTTGTTTCCAATAGAGATTAGACAGTGGTTTGGTGGGTGATCGGGATGTCTGAGAAACAGATACGTGAGTGACTCTGAAGGGAAATTATGGTTTGGTGTAAATCAAATGAAAACCATGAGAGAGGCAGTTAGTTTAACTTTCCTGTCCCTGCCTCATAGCCATAACGCACAAATTCCACAGCCAGTTACATTCATCACAGAGAGAAGTTGCTGCTTGACAGGGATCAGCAAAAATGTTCATGGTTGTCATCATAGAGTATTTCTTTGGGCCATCCACAGGGAGTAGAAATGGCTTTAGTTATCTGAGCTGCTCTTTGTGAAATGGAATGTTACTGCTATCTGATTAAGAGCATTTCATTTGTTACAAATGTGGTGGAGAAACTTAATATCGAAAGCTTTCATCAGTGTAAAGTCATTTTGAAAGCTCAAGATTTTTATTTGGAACACAATATCCATTTTATTTAATTTGCCACAGAGCGTCTTCTCATGATTTATGCTAATTTTCTTTGGATAAAGCAACTCCAAATCCTGACAATCTCATCATTGTGACTCACGCCAGTCAGAAAAGTCTGGAGCTAAAATTTATAGGACTCTTGGGTTTGCCCTTTTCCTTGGAGACACGAACAGATTGTTAGTCTCAGAGTCAGCAGGTAGAATTTCCAGCAAGAAACAATAATGGGGTCACTGTACTGAGGGACTGGGTAGTGTCTGCCACACACAGGGATAGAGCATTAGTCATTTTTTTTTTTTTTGGTCAGAGATAGCAACTTTTGTATTTCAGTATTTATTCTCAGGCATCAGTTCTACCACTGATACCTAAAACTGCTTGAAAGGATTAATCTATGTACTGGCTGTTAATTTAGGGTCTCTAAGAGGACTGTCCTTAGCAGCTATTCTTGCCATGGTATCATCGTGCTGGGCATCTTCCAGCACATAAGTGACTTAGCAACTGCATCTCTTTAAAGCCTAAGTCGAAGTCTTGGTGTTTCTAAGTGCAGTAAAAAATGAGTATAGCAAGCATTTATTAGGCTGAGTGTGGTGGCTCACACTTGTAATCCCAGCACTTTGGGAGGCTGAGGCGAGGAGATCACCTGAGGCATGGAGTTTGAGACCAGCTTGGCCAACATGGTAAAACTCTGTCTCTATTAAAAATACAAAAATTAGCTGGGCGTGGTGGCATGTGCCTGTAATCCCAGCTACTTGGGGGAAGCTGGGGTAGGAGAATCACTTGAACCTGGGAGGCGGAGGTTGCAGTGAGCCAAGATGACACCATTGTACTCCAGCTTGGGCAACAAGAGTGAAAAAACTTTCTTTTTTCTTAAATAAAAATGTATAGCAAGCATTTATTAAATGAAAAATTTAGTATTGACAGGGCATTAATTATTAAATGGCCCAAATTAATCAAGAATTTGTGACTCACCAGGCATCGTGCTAGGTCCTTTATATTCATGAGGAGCTTATTGAATCTTTTCTAAGATGGATATGATTAGTATTCTCATTTTACAATTGGGAAAATTGAGTCCACAGAAAGTCAGGTAACCCATCCATGTTTAACCAATGAATAAGTGATAAATCCTGGATCTTACTCCATGTGTTCTTAACTAGGAAGCTTGAATGCGTGACTACTGAGTTACTGGGTCTTACAGCCCGTTGGTCGACACCAGAAACGACTCAGGAAGAAAGAGAAGGATTAAGAAAGCTTGGCAGTGTGGTTTTAGAACAGGAAGAAGGGAGAACCAAGATTTGTGAAAAGAAAAACTTGCTGAGGAAGGCAAGAGAGGTGGGGCAAGGTGTGTGTATCAGGAGGGAGTCATGAATAGGAAAGTTAGAGAAACGATATGCTGCGACAGGGAACTAGAGGAAGAAACCAATAGCATTGTGGTGAAACCCTCATCCCACCTCACCTAGGCTGCCCACTTGGGGAAGAAAATCGAGCCCATGTGTTTAAATAGAATTCCTGAACCTAAGAGTTTAGTTTAAATAGGTTGCTCCTGAAGCAGCAGCCAGAAAGGGTTTTGCAGTTCTCAAATGTGGAAGCAGGATAGCAAATTTAGCTGACCTGGAAATGAAGTAGGAGGACTCAAGAAGGAAGCCAGACTTACTGATGAACGAATGTTTTCTAGAAGCTAAGTGTGGAAGTACATTGTGCAATGCTATAATTAATCAATGTACCTATATGTGGATTCAATTAAAAGTGGGTATTAAGCATCTAGTGTATGAAAGATGCTGTATAAAAACAAAAGTGTGTCTGATGTAAAATACAGTTCTAAATTTTTTTTTTTGAGATGGAGTCTTGCTCTGTTGCCCAGGCTGGAGTGCAGTGGCACAATCTCGGCTCACTGCAACTTCCACTTCCTGGGTTCAAGCAATTCTCCTGCCTCAGCCTCCAGAGTAGCTGGGACTACAGTGCCACCATGCCCAGCTAATTTTTCTATTTTTAGTAGAGATGGGGTTTCACTGTGTTGGCCAGGATGGTCTTGATCTCTTGGCCTCATGATCTGCCGATCTTGGATTCCCAAAGTGCTGGGATTACAGGCATGAGCCACTGTGCCCAGCCAGCAGTTCTAAATTTTAAGTGGTGTACGTACGTGTGCCTGTGCAGAGGTAGGGGCATTAACGTGAGACCAGTGTGCGATGGCTGTAACTCAAAGTGTAGCAACAGAATTGCCATAAAGGAGGTGCAGAAAAAGCAAATGCTGCAAGGGCTCAAAAAATGTAGAAGACTCTGTTCAGCTAGAGGACTAGGAAAGGCTTTCTGGAGAAAGCGGTGTTGAAGGAGAGCTTTGAGGATCATCAGGATTTTTGCAGGTGATAAAAGTGAGACATGTGTTGTATTTCAGAGAACTCAGTTATTTTAAGGCCAATTTACCCTTGGACTCTGGGCAAGGTTTTTACTAACATTAAACATTTTTTCTCTTCCAAAAGTGAAGAATTGGATAATCTCATCAAAATGAACAAAAGCTTGAATAGGTAAGATTTTTAAATGTTTATTTTTTATTACTGAATTGCATTCATGACTTTTTATGCCTTTTCATCTTTGAGTGTGAGGACCCATATACCAGGTAGTCAAAAATATCCTACAAATCTTGAATAAAAGCTTGCAGCAATCATCATCATTTCATTGTTATGATGAGTGGTTATTAAATTCTAAAGATACTAACATGAATGTGTTTTTGATTTTCGTACTCCATTTGTTTATTAAGGCAGTTATATAAATAATCACTTTTCTCTTCCTGAAACATTAATTCACTAGAATGTAAACAGAGTTTGGTTTGATTCTGGAATAATTTTAGTTTAACCATTACAAAAAACATTATTATAGTTAATGTTATATTGTTTATTATTATTTTTTGAGACAGGGTGTCACTCTCTTACCCAGGCTGGAATGCAGTGTTGCCATCATAACTCACTGCTCCCTGGGATTCCTGGGCTCCAGCATTCTCTTGCCTCAGCCTCCCAAATAGCTGGGACTACAGGCATGTGCCACCATACGTGGCTAATTTTTAATTTTTTGTAGAGATGTGGTCTCACTATGTTGCCCAGTCTGTATCTTCTTGTTTTGAATCAGTTATAATTGTGTAACTTGAAATATGTCAAGAGAGAAAAACGAATAGTCAAGGCTTGTGTTTGAGGTATGTATAATGTAAGCCAACTCTCTGTTACTTTGCATACTAATGCACTAAACAGTGACCAAAGAAAAGGAGAAAACAGGGCAAATGCCAAATGAATTAACTGATCTGAAGATCATGAGATGTATTTTTCATATCCTGTTCTGGCAACAACGATCACTTAAATCTGCCACTTTTCAGGTTCCTCGTTTACAAGGAAGGGAGGTTTTAGATCGGGAGTCACAGACTCCACAGTCCACTGAGGCCAGACAGGTGTGAGTGAGTGAGGAGACTGTATGAATCACAGGCAGTGAGAGAACTGGGGCCAAAAGGAGAGCAAGTGCCCTGTCTAAGCACACAGCTGCTTCTCAGCTCGGCTTCAGCTGGGGGTCTGCACTGAGTCTAGTGTTATAGGACAGCAGGACATTTTCAGGAGATCCTGAAAATTCACTTTTGTGGTTTGTTTTAGAGATAGGGTCTCACTCTGTCACTCAGGCTGGAGTGCAGTGGTACAATCCTAACTCACTGCAGCCTCCATCTCCTGGGCTCAAGCAATCCTCCCATCTCAGTCTCCTGAGTAGCTGGGACTACAGGCACCACCACCATGCCTGGCTAAGTTTTAACTCTTTTGAGATGGGGTCGGACCATGTTGCCTAGGCTGGTCTTGAACTCCTGGCATCAGGTGATCCTTCCACCTTGGGCTCCAAAAGTGCTGGGATTACAGGCATGAGCCGCCACACCCAGTCTAAAAATCCAGGTTTATGTGTGTCCTGGCCTTCATTGCAAACATGGGCTCACTTTAAAGCCCATGCTTTAAAGCTAAAAGGATAGAAATGCTCCATGAACCCAAGCAACACCTCTGTGGACCTATTGTGGCGGGCAGATCCCCAGTTTACACTTTTTATTTTATTTTCTCTAAGACCCACTACAATTTAAAATTTGAGTGTATGAAAATACCTATGTCAACAATTGTAGCTCATCTTCCTCAACAAGCTTTTATGTCCTATCTTAGATATAAACTGGTCTGTGTTCTTAAAGAGTTAAGCATTGGTCATTACCACTGATGAGGTTTTTTAAATTAATACATTTAAAGGAATCAAGGTCTTGATGGTCTCTTCAGAACAAATCCAAAGGTAGACGAAAGAGAGAAAAGGTAAGTGCATCTGTCTCAAATCTCAAAATCTTACCTTGCAGATTGCTCCTCTTATTCCTTCAGACATTAACTGCAAGGGGGTTGTATCCTCTGGCATGGAAATGTACTAGCAGATGGGGTAGTGCTCTCAGCATTGTACATTTAGTTCAGACATAATTACCCAGAAGGATTTCTGCTCTTCCATTCATAAGAGTAAATGAGCAATTCATGGAGAATGTTTATTGCATCTGACCTTTCAAGACACCACACAATTTCATTTCAATATGCAGTCTTTTATGTGAATTTATTTGTGTTTTCAGAGCCAAAAGCCTTGAAAGTCTCATCTATGTGAGCACCCGGACAGATAAAGATGGCAAAGGGTAAGATTTTATGAAGACAGACCATTTTGATTGAATCCCAAACAGTATACTATTTTCCGGAGGAGACTTCCTGCTTAGGACAAGGGTCAGGCAGGCTGGTGGAATAGGCCTCAGACTGGCGTCCAGAGATAGTGTGTGTCTTGGTGCTGGCTCTGCCCCCAACATCAATCTGGGTGACCCTGGGCAAGTTGTATAATTTCTGGAGATCTCTGTTTCCTCATCCTGTAAAATGAAGGCTATGACTTAGATGATCTCCCAGTTCCCCTTTATATCTAAAATGGAAAGAAACACAACTAGCTATTACAAGTAGTGGAAAATAGGTTGGTTTATAAACTAAATAGATTTATAATAAGGCATTTAGGTTCTGGGAGCATAGCCCCTCACCACTGAAGTCTCTCTTTCTTTCAAGACAGAGTCTCGCTCTGAGGCCCTGCTTCAGCTCACTGCAGCCTCTGCCGCCCAGGTTCAAGGAATTCTCTTACCTCAGCCTTCCTAGTAGCTGGGATTACAGGTGCCCACCAAGATGCCCACCTAATTTTTGTATTTTTAGTAGAGATGGGGTTTTACCATGTTGGCCAGGCTGGTCTTGAACTCCTGACCTCAAGTGATTTGCCCACCTCGGCCTCCCAAAGTGCTAGGATTACAGGTGTGAGCCACCGTGTCCGGCCACCACTGAAGTCTTTAGAGTGTATCAAGGCACTTCTCAGTTGAGATCTTTGATGAGTCATTTCATATGTGTATCTCTTCATTCATATTTGTAAATATCTTGAAAAGCTATGCTTTTATCTATTTTAAATCATATAATGGGTTAATTAATGATCAGTAACTGAACTGATAACATTTAAAAGGTTACCTTATAGTTGTAGCCTGACTGATATATTACATAATTGACTTACATAACTGATACTATTTTTCTTGTTGAAAGAAACCAAAGCTGTGACAGTTTCATTAGAGAAAATCCCAGAATAGTCAAGAATGACAAAGGGAAAGGATTTATGAGATCTCTACAATTTTTGCTTTTCATTTTGACTGTTTACTTTGTATTTGGTTAGTCACGAAATTTGCCTTTCTAACATGAGAATTATTTCTATTGTCACAGTTATTTTTAAAAACCATTTATCTGTGCCAATCCATGCCCAGAATGGCATTCTAGCTTTCCAAGTCAATCTTGGCAGATGCGTTCTCAACCCTTTCTGATGCAGAACACTTAACAAAGTCTCTATGATGAAGGGTGTTGGCAGTAACCGTCACAGAGCCATTGAATGCTTATTAGCAGCATATGATTATAATGTAAACATGCCCACATATTACAGGCAATTTTTTTTTCAAATGTGGAATAGATGAAGTTGAAAATGTCTTTTTTTTTTTTTTTTTGCACATGGGTATATGAGCTTTCTAGGAATAGATGAGATTCCAGATATTTTTTAAAAACAGTTTGGAGAGTTCTGCAAAAGTAGAAGACAATAGGAAAAGTAGGATAAGCATCACAAGTAGATCATTTCGTGGGCTAGGAAAAGGATGTGTAATCTGGGATAATTTGATAACAACTGGGTTTTGGTGCAGGAATAACTGATCTTGTCTGCACAGTAGGGAAAAAGTCCTAGTTCTTTTTCCTTTTTCCCTTCCTCCCTTCCTTCCTTCTCACATTGAAATGACTTAAAATGTCGACAGTCTTATCACAGTGAAATCAGAGACAGATGAAAATGGCAAAGCATAACACTTGGAAACTTGGGGGATTTTAAAGAGATTAGCTTTCATATTCTCTAATACTTTTTAGTCATTGGCATGTGAAAGTTTTATTTCATTTATATAAAGCGCTGAGACCATAACAGTTATTTTGACTTTACCAGGGTGACTTCAGACCCTTTAAACACATCCGCTAACTTTTTAGGATAAATGACTTGTCTGAATTCTCGAAGTATTTAGACTTAAAATATTGATCGATTGATTTCCACCCCTGATGTAAATTATTTTCATGCTTAAATAAGACAATATCTCAGTATATGTATTGAAATCAGCCTCCCACCAACCCACCTTCAGGAAGCAAAAACCAAGACCTTGGTTAAAACTTTTGACTCTATCATAACTGGGTAATGGTTGGTATCTTAGTCTCAGGCTGTCACTTATGCATTTGCGTGATGGATAGAGCCACTTGAATTCACTATTTCTAAGGACTTCTTATCCTTTAGGTACTGATTACATCTTACTTCTCTTGTGAGAAATCTGCTGTTATCATTATGAGATTCCGAATATATCATTGAGTTGTCTTATCCCTCTCTCTTTCTCTTTTTATCCCTCAATGTTGTAAAGAACCCAAGGCCTTGGAAATCCAATTAAAGTTAATCAAAAGACTGACAAAAATGAGAAAGGGTAAGTAAATCTCGTATCTTGATGGGGCTTTTTATTCAAATTAGCTTTTTATACCTCATAAAGAATGGGAGTGTAGTATAAAAATTGAGTTGCATTGAAGTAGGTGCAGGAAAACCTGCTACATAATCTCTTATTCCATATTTTCTGAAATAAGAGATGTGTCAAATTTTAATTTAAATTAAGAAATATAAAGGATAAAATTGCACAATGAGATCCACATTGAGTCTAAACTGATTTAGACTGTTTTAAATGAAATGCTATGGTGGAAATTAATAAAGGTAAGTTAAGAATAATTACATCAAAGGGCTTTCTGGTCATTTGGTCCTTAAAACACCTGACACCATATTCGGGGACATTCTTGATGATACAGATTTCAGAAAAAATTGTACTGTAACCTAACTGACAACTTTTGGTGTTTTTTCCAAAGAAGACAAGATCTCGAATCTGTTGTTAAAGTGAATGCCAGGATGGATAAAACAAGCAGAAGGTGAGAACTGATCAGATGTCTCTAACTGTTGGTTATTTTCTCTCATATTAATTATGTGATATTGAGGGCATCGCATCTTTATGTTTGGCTTCTCTCTTCTGTGTCTAATCCCTGGTGCCCTGATTTTCACTTCAAAGAGTCTACAGTGTATTCCATCTAAATTTATATTTACATATAGCCCAATAAAATCCTAAGGATTAAACTATATTATTGATAGGCAATTTTTATAATAAAAGCACATTTAATGTCAGTATAATAATTTTCTCCAGAAGCTTGAATTAATCATTGGGCATATGGAAGATGTATGTTTCTAATATTATAGGAATGTTTTGAAACTGATAAATTTTTTTTTTTTAAAGAAGTGAAAACCTTGATAATCCTATCAAAGTGAATCCCAAAGGAAATGAAAATACCACTGGGTAAGAATAATTAATGTCTTTGCTTATGATTTCTTTAAATGTCAGTCAATCAGAAGATAAAATAATTTGGCTTTTTAGCTTTATAACCATATTTTATTAGAATGGATTAGACAATAAAGATAGGCCACTGGACCATCCCTCTTTGCCCTCAATAAAACCGTGAACTTTTGAAGCATTGTCTTAATGTTTGATAGTAAACAAACTTTTCTCCCAGATTTTGGGCTTTGATTTGTCTTCAGGGGTAAGTGACTGAATTGAATTTCTTTGTGCCTATAAGAATGCACAGTCTTGACAAAATTTTCAAAGTGTATTTCCAAAATGACAAAGACGGCCAAGAGTGAGCCATCACTGAAGCTCTGGTAATTCAACTTCTCTAAGGATGGTGGTCTCAGGAGGCAGTCCAGGTGGGGCTGAACTGGCACACACAGGGGGAGTGAGGACCTCCCACCACTTTGTTCCCTGTTCAGAGCTGTGTGGACATGGCGGTGGCACCCAATCACAGTGCTTCTGTTGTCCCCTCCTGTCCCTTTTAGATTCTGCTTCTGGCTTTTTTTGGTATCAAAGTATTTTAATGGAGTGGCCTGTGTTCCCCTGGGCAGTGAATCAATAATTTTTGGTATGTGGTGTTAAATGAAATGCTATTGTGGAAATTAATAAAGGTAAGTTAAGGATAATTACATCAAAGGGCTTTCTGATCATTTGGTCCTGGAAACACCTGACACATGGTAATGTGAGCTGTTTTCTTCTTGCCCTTTTTTGCTCACCATAATCTATTTTGAAGAAAATGATCTTTAAAACAGTTTGGGTTAGGTAGATAGCTGAGTTTATATGAAAACATACATTCTTATTCTCTTTATTAATATTGTTAAATGATTTTTCTTATTAAATTGTGATTCTCAACATTATTCCTACTACTTAAAAACAGAATAGGCAATTGTATTCAATTTGTTGAGTACACATTTATACTGTCTGGGTCCAGTGTAGAACTTAATCTAACTTAATGTTATTTCAATGCTGCCTGCTTGGAGTGTTCTAACAAGATGTATCTGAAGGCAAAATTAATTTTGTTAAATAACAAGTTTCATATATACTTATGCATTCTGAGAAGAAGACAAAAAATCACATTTATTACTAACAAATAAGCAACCTTAAATGGTCTTCAGCTCAAGACGTAAGAGAATAATTTTCATTTGCATTTAGAGCTTTAAAACTTTACATTGATATATAAAAGTTGTATATTTACCACTTCTTAATTTTTCCAGCCATTATTCATCTGATTAGTGCTTTATTTTTAACATCATTCATTAAAATTCATTTCCTTATTCAAAGAAAACAAGACCTGGATGGGCTTATTAAAGTGGATCCTGAAACAAATAAAAATATTAGGAGGTAAGGCATTTAAAGTTCCCCCTTCCCTTTGTCTGGCATTTACAAGCTCATTGGAATTCTGAGTGTTGATATTCAGGACAGTAAATTGGAATTCAAGCCAAAACAAACTGAGCTCTTTTCTCTAAGCACTTTATATGAAGTAATTCTCTACAAGTAATACACCTAAATCTCCTTCATTTTATTCTTCGGTGAAGTTTGTTATCAAATAATTTTAAGCAACGAAATGGAAATTTTGGCTGACCTTCTCTACTAAACTAAATGATTTGTTTCTTTGTATGCTAGTGTGAGTACATGTGTGTATAAATGTATGTATGTAAATATATATGTAGTGTGTTTATATATAAATGCATGTATGCATGTGTAAGTGTATAATAAATATATGTATGTAGATATAAGTAGTGTGTGTGTTTGAGTGTATGTGTGTGTGTATCAGTGGTATGTGGGTTTAAGTACATGTGTGTATAAATGTGTGTGTGTATAAGTGTATGTGTGTGTATGTATAAGTGCATGTGCGGATGTGTATATGTATGAACTACATGTGCATATGTGGTGTATCTGTGTGTAGTGTGTGTATGTGCATGTAGTGTGTGTGTATTTAAAGATGAAGAGCTTAACAAAGTGTGCTTGTTCTTACCCATGAGTTGTCAAGTAAGTCTGGAGAACTTATGTCTTCTTTTTTTTTTATTTTTGTTAAGACAGATGGAATATTTTTGAAACTGAGTTTGTTGGCATGTTGCTGAAAACAGTGTACCACATAATTCCATGTGGTTTCCCTTGAATTCTTTTCCATTTAGTTAGCTCAGTACATGATATTATTTGTCGATTCTAAAATATGTCATGGATGCCTGCAGGCCCAGTTGGCGGGGGAAGGGCTCAGCTAGTTGAAAAGCCGTTGTGCCCACTGTCGCGCCTGCGCTGTTTGTGTAGGTGTGGCATGGTCAGAGGCACAGCAACCCACTGAATTGGAGGCTTGCAGAAGCTTGCAACCAGTAGACTGAGAAGAGAGCACTGAGGTCCTTCAGTTCCTGCGTGGCTGAGGGAGGTAACCGGAGGTAGTGAATATGAGCAGGGAATCCAGAAAACCTAGGTTCATATTCTGGCTCTGTCACTTGCTAACTGCGTCTCTGTGCCTCAATGTACTCATTTACAAAAGAGGAATCATAAGATTCTCATACCTGGGACATAGTGGATACAAGTAATTATTGCAATAATAAAGATTCAGGTGAGTTATATTTTCTTCATAATTTAGTGTTCAAGTATTAAGTTTTGACTTTCCAAGAAAAGTCATGTTTTCTTTACTAATTTTTATTAAAAATAATATTTCCAATCAGGACTTACTTTTCTTCATATGTTGGTGTGTGTATATGTGGGCATCCCTATGCTCATGTGTATATGCATGCATACAGATGTTTTTGTGCACTCATGTGCATGTATACATGCACGGTTCTATATGCAGGTGATTCACATGTACATGAGTATGTGCATTGCTTGTGTGTACATTGTACATGTGTGAGATTGCATACATATGCATGATGCTTGTGTTTTCATGAGTATATGTATAAATATACACGTGCTTTTGTGTGTATATGAGTGCATATGTACATGGATGTGCATGTACCTGTGTGTGTGAGCATATGTGCAGCACATATGTCTACATTTGTATGTGTGTACTTCCTGTGGGCTTTTGAGGATAGTAGTTGTCATTTCCTTTTTCTGAACATAATGAAGTCTGTGGATCTTTTAAAAATAAAGCAAAGGCCATTTAATTTCTCATTAAAGCCTAGGCAAGCTGATATTTTTCTATTCCAGGTTCATCCTGGCCTTAAGGCTTAGGCATATGCTGTTCCCACTTCCTGGAATGCTCTATCCGCATATCATTACCTTCCCAAACAGGTCATTTCTGACCACAGAATATAATTAAGTCACTGACCACTTCCCCAACCCCAGCACTGCAGGCACCAACCACTCTTTTTAAATCTCCTCATAACATATATTTTTATTTGGAATTGTATTATTCATTGATTTGTTTAATTGTATATTGCCTGCCTCTTTCCAAGTTGGAATGGAAGCTGCCTGAGGTCTAATCCTTTGTCTATATTGTTCACACTTATCCTGAGCTTGGGGCAGGGTCTGGCCCATCGTGGGCTTTCCAAAACTGTTTGTGGATTGAAGTAACTCATAACACTGAAGATATATACAGTATGAGGTATTGCTTTACATAGTTAAACTCACGTATTATTTTATATTATTATGTGAATTAGTACATTACTACCTTAATCATCCCACTCTTCTTTATGGACTTAATGAACTATGAAATTTAAATAACCTTATTTTATTATGTGCTTTATTTAATGTTTAAAGAGATCAAGTCCTAACAATATAGTCAAAGCAAACTCCACAATCAACACAAAGGATGGAGTTATAATGCTTACTGTTCTGTTATTTTTTTGAATACACAAGTCTGGAAATAGCATTCCGGGAATTTTTTTTTTCTCAGTCACTGGTCTTCAAATCCCACATATTTCATTTAGGCAGAAATCAACAAGGGGTAATCTGGAGTAGAGTGATTGCTTCTGTGGGGCTGTTTCATTATTTGCATAACAAAGGTTCAAATTAATTATTGCTACTTTGAGTCTGTATATCACATTCTCAGACATCTGGATACAAATAAAGGACTTGAATTGACATCTAGTTGCTTCCAAATATCTGTATCTTTGATATTGTATAGACAAAACCTTGGGGTCTATGGATATAGCTTTAGAATCACAGAGTGTGGAGAAGCACTGCAAAAGGGCCTTCCTGTGGATGTTCTTTTCCCTACGTGGCATCCTCTGTAGATCAGAGCAGCATTTATTCCTGCTACTGGTATGCAGAAAACACATATAAATGCAGGGAGAAAAGCAAAATTCCACTAAGATCAGAAACCGAGGTCTACTAAAGAGTAACAAGAAACTACTAAAATGTTTTCTATGACTGGGTGGACATTTTTATTTTATTTTATTTTATTTTATTTTATTTTATTTTATTTTCTGAGACGGCCTTGCTCTGTCCCAGGCTGGAGTGCAGTGGTGCAATCACGGTTCATTGCAGGCTCAAATGCCTGGGCTCAAGGGGATCATCTCACCTCAGCCACTTGAGTAGCTGGAGCCACAGGTGTGCATCACCATGCCAGGCTAATTTTTAAAAGTATTTCTTATGGAGACAGGATATTGCTATGTTGTCCAGTCTGGCCTGGACCTCCTGGGCTCAAGCAGCCCTCCTGCCTTGGCCTCCCAAAATGCTGGGATTATAGGAATGAGCCACCATGGCCAGCCAGAGTGTTGTGCTTTATATTACACTTGACATATCTTACATTTCAGAATGTTTCAGAACTCTGTAGATTTTAATCTTCCTATTGTTTGTTGCCAAAAACAACTAGTCAAAATTCATAGTTCTAACACACAGTTATAAGTACCAGAAGCAATTCCTGGGTTGCATATCATAGATTTTTAACAAATTGGTATATTAATCTTAATAGTTTTCTGATAGAAAATCGGCTAATGAATGCCAATTTTACAAAATATGGATTCTCCAAAGCTGGTTTTAAAGTTCCATGTCTTGGAGGATGATAAAGAGTATCCCTTCTGGAATGTTTCACGAAACAAGTATATAGAGTAAGTTACAAAAATGTTTCGTGCACCTGGCAAAAGCTAAAATTATAGCATTTAATGCAGATAAGTAGAGAGAATCCTAGTGCAATACTTGCTAGTGGCCAAATGGCTCTGAGACTAAAATACTGTCTCCTGAGTCTCAATGAATTTCAGAGGTGTATAAATCCTTACATACGTCTGCATAGCCATCTTTCACAGTCTTCAATCTTCAACTCCTTGGCACAATCTCAATGAGTGTTTACACTGCTTCTGAGTTTTAATGAATAGTTTTATCTTCTTGTTGTCAGTCTACCATTGCTGCGTGTTGTCAATCTCATCTATTTCTTCAATGTTTTAAAGGGGCCAGAGCCTCGACAATCTCATCAAACTGACTCCTGAAGTAAACAGAAGTAACCAAGGGTAAGGATTTTGTCTTACCTTTCTTCCTTCCCGTTCCTCATCCATTTGTGGCACTAAGGAAAGAAGATGTGTCGAAAAACCTTTGGATTGGGATTAGAAAGTCTGAACTCCATTACTTAGCAGCTTAGTGTCTTTGAACACATCCCTTGAATGCTGAGCTGCAGCCTCCTTAGTTATAAAATGAGGATCATAATGTTTGTTTGGCCGGGTACGGTGGCTTATGCCTGCAATCCCAGTAATCCCAGCACTTTGGAAGGCTGTGGTGGGCAGATTACTTGAGGTTGGGAGTTCAGATCCAGCCTGGCCAACATAGTGAAACCCCATCTCTACAAAAAATACAAAAATTAGCCTGGCGTGGTGGAGTGCATCTGTAGTCCCTGCTACTTGGGAGAATAAGACAGGAGAATTGCTTGAACCCGAGAGGTGGAAGTTACAGTGAGCCAAGATCCAGCCACTGCCCTCCAGCTTGGGTGACAGAACCAGACACTGTGTCAAATAATAATAATAATGTTTGTTCTTTGTCACTTGATAGTTGTTAGGAACTAATGAAATGACGGGTATCAAATACATTTAAAATAAAAGGATATTACAAATGGAAATTATTAATGAAACAGTTTAGTTATAGCTGTAGCATTAGATGGAATGCTTAGGAGAACCAGGTGAGTGGTTTTAGCAAATTATTATGTCATTTGTAATTGATTATTTTTTTTAAATGGATTCTTGCCCTAATTATACGGTTTTATTTGGGGATAAATGAGAAACTACATCAGTGTACCACTGATTGGTAAGTAGGTCAGAAATTTTAGTATTTTAAATTAGGAGCATAGACTGGTATCAGTTTCTCTCAAAACTTAATAGTAAAATTTATCTTAAGTACAAATATCCTTGAAATCAAAACAGCCAATTGATTTAATTCCATTTTTATTTATCATATTTTTTGTTTGCAGTTCCAAAGACCTTAATAACTTCATCAAAGTGAATCCAGGAACAGAAAAAAGTATCCAAGGGTAAGATGAATAAGCTCCCTTTTTTTTCATAGTAACCAATGCCTGAAAGTATAATTAAAGCATCATTTCAACTTTAATTGAAATGATTAAATGACTGATGCTGAACCCAACGATCCTTCAAGAAAAGCCATGTAACTCTGCCTACCTCACATCTGAAATGTTAAAAATTTTGGTCAACGAATTTCTGATATAATGAAGGTACTCTTTAACTGATGAAGAATATAGTTGTTTTCCCAGAATGGACAGGACATTTTTGTTTATTGATTTATGATTTTTCTTAAGCAGAAGAGATGACACTGTAGAGGGGAAAGAGAACTAGACTGGACCCCATAGTTGTGGGACTAGGCTTGTGTCTGTTCCTCTTACATGTGTGTGTTTGAACTAGTCACTTCTGTTTAGGCTTCAGTTTCTCGACCTCAAAGTGAGGAAATTGCACCAGGAGCTCTCTCAACTCTCCTAAGGCTAAGGTACAGGCATTCTGCAGCGAGATTACCTAGCTTTAAACTGCAGCTCTGCTACCAGTAGCTATGTGGGAAAATAACTTAAGCTTTCTGCATCTCAGTCATTCCCGCTATGAAAGTAGAATAATAATACTTCCTATGTCATAGGATTGGTGTGCGGATTAAATGAGACAAATCATGTAAATCACTAAGAAGCGTGCCTGGCCTGGCACATCAAACATTTTCTAAAAGTTCTTATTCATTATTTCTCTCCAGTTTTAGTTAGGGCCCTGTATGTATATTCATAGTCAACACTGAAAACCCCCAGCCCTCTGAGATGATCTCTAATTTTATTATTTTAATAAATATTTGTAATAAAAGTATTTCTCAGTTTTAACAAATACTTGAAACCATTTGATGTAAATCTACCACTAATCTGGTAGATTAAAAACATAGAAATATGTTTTTAAGGGACCAGAGGCTCAACAGCCTTACCAAAGTGGCTCCTGAAAGAAACAGAACTAACCAAGTGTAAGGTTTATGGAACGCTCTATTTCTCCCCTTTTTATCTAATCAACTTTAAAATTACGATAAATTACATTGTCCCACCATAGAGACAACCAATGATGGGACCCAAATCAACAACTCCCGTGTCAGACATCTGGTGTTCAAGCACTTGCTCAAGGTTCTCTGGCCATGGGAGAGAGAATTCCTTGAAATACAGGAATGATCTCTTACCAGTATGAGATTTGTGCTCCATGCTTAGGATTTCCTTAAAAATTAATGGGGATTCCCCATGAGACAAAACATAACCCCCAAACAATTTCCCAGATCTAAGTAGCCTAAAGAAAGGTCTTCATATGATAAAAAAAAGTTCTTCCTCCTTCTTCCTCCCTCTTGTATTCCCTCTCTTCTTATTATCTACCACCAAAACAATTCTTAAAGTTGGGAAGTTATTTAAAAAATTATTTGCAGTTCGTGGATAAAAGAATGACGTTTGTCCTTTATAGAAAGAATTTTCTCTAAGACTTATCATGTTAAGTAAATAAAGAAGCATAACCAAACCATCAACCTGTAAATGTATATTGTTATATGAATTTGAACATGAGTTAGATATGAAAGATACCAAGATAATTTCCTATCTTAATTTGCTTATTGGAATATGGTCTATTTTACAGTATGTGGCCATCGAACAGAGCTTATTTACACTAGATTAGAGGTCAGCAACTTTTTCTTAAAGGGCTAATAGTAAATAGTTCTGGTTTTGGGTTCCAAAACTGTCTCTGTTTTTAACTAGTCATCTCTGCTAATAGTATGAAAGCAGCCATACGTACCTTGTTAAGAAATGGGCATGGCTGTGTTCCAATAAAACTTTATTTACAAAACCAGGCTGCAAGTTGGATTTAGCTTGAGGGCCATAGTTTGCTGACCCCTAGAGTACATAAGATTTTGTCTGAGCAGGCAAAGAGAGTCAAATTTGAATGTAGTTGAGGTGGATTCTGAAATACAGCCTACTCCCTCCACTGATTTAGCATATATTAATACAACTTTATTTTTTACTACTGAGGGACAGACACTAAATCTAGAGACCATATAATTACATTACAGATTAAGATTCAGTGAAAGACAGTTGTCTTTTCCCTCTCCCAAGATGACTTAGTTTCTAAAGGTGTAGATGGCCTGATTATTCATGATCTTTCCCTTATAATGTTTGAGGCCGTATTTTGGTAGCCACGTGCTGCCATGTATTGCATTTGGTCGTATGTCTGTTTCTCTTACTTGGTGCTAAGATTTTTTAGTTTAGAGAACCTTTTGGTAGCTGTGTAGTCTTGGACAAATTACTTAACTGCCTTTAAGCCTCAGCTTTTTTATACGTAAAATCAGAATTGTAAGAGTTAATTTCTTCATGAGTTACTAAAAAAATGAAATGTGATTATGCTTATAAAACACTTAGTGTTCAAGTGCTTATTACACATTATCTTTTTGTATTATTATTACTCTTACAATTTTTTCTTCATTGTTAAATCCCCATAGCATTACTCAATGTGAAGAAGATGGCAAATTCATTTTCCTGGGAGGTTGAATCTTACGAAATTACTGACGTTCAACTATTCTTGACCAACAAAATGGCAGTTTTAAACAGTTCAATGTAATAGAATATAATAATTTATATGGAAGAATACTCACATGATAAAATGAATCTATAGATTAGTCCTAAAGATTAGTTAAGATATAAGTCTTTCCAATTATTTTCTCTCCAGGATATATAACATATTGTCCAGTAATAAAGTCTATCAAATTAGGCTTCCTATTCAGGTCTTTTGGTATTAGGGTTGGTATCATTACTGTGATAACAGCAGCATCTCTTTAGAGCTATGAATGCCTATTTGAGTGTTTAGAATAAAAACATAAATCATATAAACTGAAGTCTTGCTTGCTCTAATTTAGCTTTGCATAAAGTGTGATTCTGAAGTGATTTAATATCTTGGGGTAGTGTGATATTATATATTTACATTATATATATTACCTTCATAACTTAGAATTAGAAAATAACTCTTTTTTCTTTTTCTTTTCTTTTTTCTTTTTCTTTTCTTTTTTTTTTTTTTAACAAATGTCAGTTTTTGTTTGGTTTGGAAGAAGGGGAGCAAGGAACATATGGAAATAATGAATAATTTTATGTATTCTATCACTTATAACCTCCAGAAAATATTCTAAACGGTCTAATTCTATCACACTTTATGTAAAATAAAGAGTTTAGGAATAATTCTGCTTTGAAGTTGACTTGAAAGAAACAAGAATAAAATGAAATTAAATTATTATATATGCAAATGTATGCAAGAAATGAATTGACAGTAGCCAGCTGTTTTTACATAAGGCTAAAAATTTAGGTAAAGATAAAGTTTTAAATTAGCAACAGTCATTTAATTAATATTAAGATTGAAAAAACATGCAAATTATTGATTTTAGTATATTTAGCTATTGAAACTTACATTTTTTAGGAACCAAGACTTGGACAATCTTGTCAAAGTGATCCCTTCAGCAAACAAAAGGTAAACGAAATTAAGGTTATTGAAGACTTCTTAGCAAGTCTCCAATTTATGCCCCAAAATAAGATTATTTCACTAAAGACATTTTGAAAGAGGACATAAAAAAATGAGAACATGTTGATGTGTAATAATGCTGGATACATTTTTCTGTTATTGTTTTTATTAATTTCATTATATTGTTGAAAATGATAATATTGAAGCTAATTCTGTGTAATTACTATTTGAGAAATTCCTTTGACATAATAATAGCATAACTAGATTATAACCATAAATTTAAAATTAATAATAAGTTACAAGTTCATAAAACTGAATAGATGAGTAAATATTGGCTTTCTGTTCTCTCACAAACCCAGGGATTAATATTTAAATGACTTGTGAGAAAACTAACAACATAATGTTCTTATGCTTGATTAGAATATTTTTGCATGACACTGAATTTACTTCAGTTCTTGAGAAATTAAGATCCATTATACATTGGACAAAACTTAATAAAAGTGTGGCAGGGAAACTCCAAGCTATCACTCACTGAATAATTGTGAAGATAATGTTGGTGAAAATCATTGCGTGGATGTAAGAGATTGTTATGAACCTGAGATGGAGGGTGTTGGGGGAAGGAGTGTGGAGTTTGGGGTCCAGTTGCTGTGGTTGGAATTTTGGTTCAACCTCAGCCACTTCTTAGGTATCTGGCCCCAGGGAGTGCCTTTAATCTCTCTGAAGTGCAATATCATTGTTTATAAGAGGGGAGGGGGTGATAATATTGATGTTACAGAGTTGTTTTGAGGATTAAAAAAATGATAACATATATAAATTAGATACTCAGTAAACTTATTACTTTTTACACTAGGATCTAGTAACTGATTTGCAACTGTCAAAACAAAAAATAAATGCCAGTATAAAATTTGCTGATTTCCTCTAATTTTGTTTTAGGAGTGAACAAGGTCTTGATGAACATATTAATGTCAGCCCCAAAGCTGTCAAAAACACTGATGGGTAAGAGATGGATGTGATTTTTGTTTTGCTTCTCCTTAAGTAAACCCAATATTAGTATAAATGATTTAGAATTATTCTATGGGAAAGTTGAATATAAATCTCAAATTATCATCACGGGTGAAAACCTAGATTCTCAATATTTGTTGATTGCAAGAAGGAGAGGCAGCAGGAAACAATGTATGGCGGTGCCTTCACTTCTGTAAGCCTCCAGTAAAGCAATGAACAGAGCAATTCGAGAAATGGGCAGGAAGGAACATAGTCTAGGGGCTGTTGATGTTTCGTTGTTTTGTTTGTGTGGTATTGAAATTAATACTTTTGTCTTTGAAATTGATAACAATCTATTAATGACAGTTATTAAAAAGACCTAAACACTTCCATTAGACTAATCATTAGCAATATCATTTACCTCATTTAAGAAGAATTTTCTGGTACTCAGTGGAAATTTTATGAGATTCATTATTCTTTAGAGGTTTACTGTGCTCAGCATGGTTATGGACCTAAAATTTAATAATACCTAAAGTAATGTCAGTAAGATAATGAAACTCTTTTTGACTATTGTTAAAGGAAGATTTAATATCATTATACATTCCTGTTTTATACATAATTGTATCTTAAGAATGGTTTCATGATTTCCCCTTTTAAGTTTTGTTGGTACGTATACAAATTGTAGAATTTTAGAGATGGAGGGAAGGAACCTTAGGATATCTTGGCCCAGTAGTTTGAATAATTTTGAAAACCAATGTTCCAGATGAATCTACTCATTTTGCAGAAGAGGAAATTAAGACTCAGAAAGGTTAAGTGATTTGACCAGGGTCACAGATGAAATTAGTGGAAGACTGATAGTAGTTCTGTGATCTCTTTGGCAGTGAATAATTACTGAGCACCTACTGGGTTCACAGCTTACCGCTAGGTATCATTACTTATACACTAGGTATAATTACAGGCTATAGAAGCCAAAAAGAGAGTTCAGTAGACAAACTCAATCTTATTAACAGCAGGCAATTAACATAGATTAAAGATAATTATGTACCAGGGGCACAGAGATGTTACCAAGACAATAATAGGTTGTCAATTTAATGTATAACATTTTGGAGCACTCATGTACTGCTTGCTGAATATAGAATATATTGCCAATGAGTTGCATTCTAAAAAAGGAGTGATATAGAAGAGCTAATTAATAAACACAGAGGCAGTAAAATTCATATTCATGGAATCCTAGGAGGAGATGTTTGGAGATGGACAGAGCCTTGGAGATTATCCAATCCAATCTCCGGGACCAGGGGCAAAAATCTCATAGTCATCTGTGAGATCTTCTAACTCCCAATCCAATGCCTACTCTTTACAGCACAGCACACAGACTTAGATCTTAAAATATATAAAAATTAATTAAGCACCTCAGGAAATACCAGAGTCTGTAAAAATAGGATTGTTGCTCTTGCTGTGGGATGGCCAGGAGGTGTTTTTTACTGTTCTCACAGGGTCACTTGAAACAGTACTTCATAGATTACAGTGGCACAAATGTGCAAATGATTGCAAAACATTTAGCAGCTTTTAAACTGCATGAAAGCAATAATAACCTAAATATCCTAATGTATCCCTACTACATTCTTAAAGCTAAATAAATAAAAACAGTAACTTGAGAGAAAAAATGTTCCATTTTCCTGGATAAAATTTAGATATGATTGCTTTGCAGGATCTAGGGCCTGAAAAAAATCTGCATATTTGTTGTTTTCCAAAATTGCATGTTGTGATCAATCAAAGCAATTCAGGACTGTTCCTGAGATTTTTGTTTTCTTGACACACTGTGTTGCGTTTATAGGAGTGGTGATAGAATATAGCATGTATTTATGTTTTCTAAGCTAGTGTTTCACAAACGTGGGTTGCAACCCGTTAAAGGGTCTTGTAATTAATTTAGTTAAGGGCAATCAGCATTTTTACCTTAATTAAATAGAATGAACTGAACAGAAAATATAAGAGTTCTTATGTAGTAAGGATATTATTTTATGAAATTTATGTCTTTGTGTTTGTGAGTGTGTCTGTCTGTAAAAGACAGTATTAGGCTGTGATGTAAAATGTATTTCTTACTGGGCTTTATGTAATAGTGGTTGGAATATTGTTGTTCTAATAATTAGGTAAATCGAATTTTTATGCTCAGTAGGACAGTGAAAATGGAAGTTCTTGCGTTTTTTTTTTGTTTTTATGTTACTTTTAATTATGCTGACACATAAATATTGTCTGTAGTTACACTAATCAATATTGTGATTAATTTTATGTATTTTTTTAAAGTGTGGCTTTTAAACATACTGTCTACAAAGTTTTATATTTGTATTTTTTTAAATAATATGTGAAATTAACCTTATTTTAAAGACTGTTGTATTTCTGACACAGTTTAGTTTTATGACAGATTTTGCCATCAATTTACATGAGGAAATTATGTTGTGGATAGTTAGTGCTCATGTTTTAATCATTATTTTAATAGTATTTATAGATATCATTTTCTTATGTTCAATTGAGAATATTATTGAAGGAAGCTCAGAACAGCGAAAATTCAGTTAGAGCCTTCCCATAGACTATGGAGAGGTGAGAACCATGAGGAATAAGTCAAACTAAATGAAGCCTGAACATTCTCTGGAAATGTTGAGGGCTGGGGAAGAAAAGGCAGACCTTTTCTCAGACTGTCTGATGATTCATCTCCAAATGACGCTCTTTCAGTCCCTCCTCTTGCGTTGTTTTTTTGATGAATAAGATGTATTTTATTTTAATATAAGGAAAAAGCACCGTTGAGGGAAGAAGTACATGTATATTATGTCCCAGATGGTACTGAAAGCAGGTGTTCTCAGTTCTGCAATCTCTTGCCATGGTGACTGCCATGTATTTCTCGGAATAAGTATTAAAGTGGGTTCAGAGGAACACTTTGAATAGTCACTACTTTCTGACCCTTAAAACAAGGTGTTATGCTGAGGCAGTGAATTATAACAAACTATATGGGAGGAAATACTGTTCTGTGGCTGAGAAGAGAATCAGGAAGAGTTTCAAATGAGAGTGGACAGTTTTCAGAGTATATAACTCATTTTACTATGAACAACTGAGTTTAAATCAGTTTTTCAGTCATCATAGAGGAAAAAAAAGACACAGTTTTGGTGGATTGCTGGAATTCTCTTTGCTAAACCTTATATTAAGAATAATCCCCATTCTAGAGTTTATTTTTTTTAAAAATTGATATCCTTAGTTGGTGAACCTGATTTTGAAAATAAGTATATTAAAATCAGTTAATATCTTCATAATGTTAATACATTCCGGAATCAGCAATTGTCAGTTACCAGATGTTTGCTATGGCGACTTAATCAGCATATCTTTGTAGATAGGCTCTGATAATAAAATGTATAAAATTAAAGTAAGTTTTCTTCTTATAAGGCGTAATTCTTCATCCTCTAAATTGATTGGAAAGCCTATTTCATGGTTAGTCAACACCAAAACAATATGTCTCATACTGTTATCCTTTCTTTCCATTTCCAATTATCTTAAACCTGTGATTATTTCTAACCCAAGTTGCTTTAATATTTTTTCCACTTAAAGAAAACAAGATCTTGATAAACTCATCAAAGTGAATCCTGAACATTTTGCAAACAACCAAAGGTAATAAAACTATGTTGTTTTAATGTGTGTTGGTCAGAAAGAATATTAAGTTTCATTATTACATCAAGCAGACTTGTAGCCTTAAGGATATTACCAAAAGAACTTCATAATTAACTTGCTTTCTTTTAATTTTTTGATTTAAAGAAACCAAGATCTTGATAACCTCATCGAAGTGAATCCTGCAGTAATAAGAAACAATCAGAGGTAATCAAACAGAAGCAGTCAGTTCATGTTTTTATTTGTCTGTTTCCCTGGATGGAGTTGATTTATAATGTTGCTTTATTGACCTAGCACAACCGTAAAACCTATTACTACTCTGAACTTTTTTTCTCTTTTTCTTTTAAACAGCCAAGACTTGGACAATCTTATTAAAGTGAAACCTTCAGCTCTCAGAAACAGTAATCGGTAAATGACCTTGTCTATCTTGACACGTTTCCAAGGTTCTAGGGTAGGAACTTTTCTCTCCCTCCCTCCCTCTCTTCCTGCCTTCCTTCCTTCCTTCCTTCCTTCCATTTCACTCTATCACCCAGGCTGGCATGCAGTAGCACAATCATAGTTCACTGCAGCCTAAAAATCCTGAATTCAGGTGGTCCTCCTGCCTCAGCCTCCTGAGTAACTGGGACTACAGTTGTGAACCATCATGCCCAGCAAATTAAGAAAACTTTTTTTAGAGATGGGGTCTTGCTAGTTGCCCAGGGTGGTCTCAAATTTCTGGGCTCAGGCAATCTTCCTGCCTCAGCTTCCTAAATTGCTGGGATTACAGCTGTGAGCCACTCCTTACTATCCTTTTTTTCTTTTCATCTTTTCTCCTTTCTTCCTTCCTGCCTTTCTTTGAAGGCTTTTAGTTTTCCTTGATGTGTTAGGTGAGGGTACATTTGCAATCCATCCCATGTGACTCTTGTCAACAAGGAAACGTATTGCACTCTTCTGGAATCAACTTTACTATTTTGGAAATAGTTCCAGTTTTCTTATTTGCACTAAAACAACTTAGTGTTTGTTGTCTACAGAAAATAGGGTTTTAGGACTGAAATGAAAGAAAGGAATACAATTAAATAAGGAAAAAAGATATTTTGAAGAAGTTGAACCAAACAAATGATTTATGTGGATGTCTGTAAAACATTAGAATGCATGACTAGAGAACATTGGAAAAAATATTCATGATCTTCAAAATCCTAGATCCACAGCTAGTGTGGGCCCACAAAATATTACAGATTTTAACCATAAACTTCCATTTTATGTTCTTAAAATATCTTATAATTTGCTATATGATATCTTTCACAAAACTGCTTTATTAATGGATAATAAAGTAACAGATAATGTAAAAGAGTGCACTGCATCGGAAGTCCAGATTGCTCTGCTGACCTGAAATTGTGTCATCATAAATACATTGCTGAAAATAGTAGTCCAATATTCTGAAATGACAAAAAGAAATTAACATATGAAAAAATACTTTGAACCCATTAGGAGAAAAGGGAAAGAGTAATACATGAATTGGCCTAACTCTTACGTCTCCTAGCTCATTTTCTATCTGAGTATCGTATTTTGTTCTTGCTGTTTTGTTACTTCTTGAGCACCTAGGATGTGACTGGCAATTTGTATATATTTAATCTTCACAACAATCCCATGAGAAATCTGTTGATAGGCCCTATTTTATAGAAGAGGAAACTATAGCTCAAAGGTACTAAATAACTTTTTCAAGAAGGAAAACATACCGTGGGTTTCAACTCAGGGACTTCTGATGTCACTACCTGGAGGAAAAACAAAAGATCTGTGGTTAAATCAGCTCAGTCTCTTCTTTCCATTCTTCAAATTCTCTATGCTCCTCTCCTGCCCATACACAGTTTAAGGACTGTGATCAGATATATTTATTCTGGAAGATTATTGTGAAAACGACAGGGAGGAAAGAAAACCCTTGCTGTATGGGGATTTTTCTAATAGCTGAAATAACGGTGAACATGGCTGCTGATAATCGTATGGAAGTATCTTTGTTAAGTACAATCCTTTATAGTGGTATTTGTTGGGTGGATTTTTCTTCTTATCAGTAACAGTTTTAGGAAGTTCCCAATGATGTTGAAAGTGGTTAGGTTTAATAATCATGTTATGTAATAACAGACAGTGAAAAATGTAGTCTCTCACTTTCTCTCTCACATCCCCTCCCCCACCTCTTTCCTCCCTCAGTCCCTCTGACCATTGTGCTTTGTTGACAATGGTAACTTTCTCAGAAGAGTTTTGCCCTTTGTTTTATTAGAGGAGGCCAATTTTGTAAAAAGGCAGTTTGTATTTCAGCAACTCCTAATCAAATATCCATAGAAAGGACATTTTCCATATACAGATATGATTACTGTAAAAAAATTAAAAATATTGGCTATCATTAGTTGTTTTAAGATGACAGCTTGATTCACAATTCTAACCTAACCTAATTATTCTTTAGTAGTATGCCACATTTGATGAGAATCAGCTGGGATGTTCAAGGATTATCACAAAGCAGATAAACAGGAAAGATTGAACCATCTATTTGAAAAAATTGACTTCATTCTATAATGAAGTTATCCATATCTATAATGTATCCATGCTGCCCTCTTGATTTTAATGTAGGTATAAAGGAGAGTATTTTAAAAGTGCTCCCAGTAGGAAGAACAGTCACAAGGCACTTTTACATCAATTCAACGTGACACAAGCACTGATTATTTAATAGTATAACAGCAGTGAATCAGAGTTCTTTCATCTGACTTTGCTGACATTTCCAGCAGCTGTATATTTAATTCACAGTTAGGGGCTGAATAAACTACAGTCATTGATCAGAATGTAAGCAGGCATCCTTGAGCGTCTCCTAGGAACAAATACAGATGTGCACACAATTTTCATTTATTCAGTTAGAATTTGCATGACTTTTAGCAATAACACTTTCACATTTTCATCAACCAATGTCAAAGAGAGATATTCAGTTATCTGTAGCCTATCAACTGTTGTTAGACTGATGATTAAAGCTCTAAATTTCTGCTCCTGAATGAATATTGAAAAGCATCTAGTGACACCAAGGCCTTTACAGCTAGAAAAGACATCCTTTATCTAAAGTAGAAAAAAAAATACTCTTAACTATTTGTGGCATTATACTTCCGTCTTAAGGACTTCCTATTTGTTAAGACACCTTCAAGTTTTTATTATTCCAAACTGAGAAGAGTTCCTTTCTAACTACCTATTGTATATTTTTCATATTTCTGTTAACATAAATCTAGGGACAACCTTGACTCTTTCTGTTGCTTCATTCCCCATAATCAATCAATCACTTTGGATGCGTTGCCTAATAATCTCAGGAAGTGGTCCAAGACACTTTATCATACTCACTGGTACTGTAGTCCAGATTATTGTTCAGCCTCCTTGCTTGCCCCTCTGCTAACAATCTCCCCTTCTGCCCTTCAATCCATTTGCCAACCCTGAAGAGTGATTTTCCTAAGACATAGATCTGATCACGTCATTCTGATTAAACTCCTTCTGCGGTTCCCCATTGATGTTGCATAATGGCCATGCTCCTCCTTAACCTGGTCTCCAAGCCCACCATGATCTGGCATCCATGGGCCTCCCCACTTCCATCTATTATCACTCTTGACCCAAAAGCAGACCCTACCCACACACCCTCTAACTTGCATATTCCTCACTCCTCCTCCATCGCTATTGCTTGGCTAACTTCTACTTATCCTTTACGTATCAGCTTAGGTATCTCTCACTCAGGCCCGGGGAAGCCCAACTGACCCACCAAGTCTGCATCAGATACTTCTACTAGATGTTCTGAAGCTGTCTTTTCTGTCCCACAGCATTGGTTTCTTTAAGAGAGTTATTATTAATAATCCCTTTTTGACTATAAGGTCTTTAAGGGTTACTACTGGGTCGGTCTTGTTTATTTCTTTACCTATAGTACATAGTGCAATGCCTGGCATATGTTAGATATTTTGCAAATATTCTATGAATTAGAGGGCAAATCTCAAACTCATCAATGCCTTATGATAGCCTACTTAGCTAAAGTCTAGCCCTCCAGCTGTGATATTCTGAGCCCCTATGAGTGAAACCAGATGAAAAGAATCAGATTTCTTATGACTGGTCTCCTTGCTTGAGCCAATGACTACCTTTTGCTCATGGCATAATCTCAATGAACTATAGTGAATTGGAGCCACTGAAATTCTTGGTCACATCTTATATTTAAAGTACCGAATTGCCTGACTTCTCTATGGACCTGTTAATTTCTTTAATACAAAATCTTTAAGACTCACTCACTGAAAAGTATTAAAAATATGCAAAAATATAAAGAGTTGAGCCTATTTTGCGATGTCAATAAGTTGAAGAATTATACCAGTTTTCTTACTGTATTCTCTATTTCTTTCAGAAAGACAGATACTCCTTTTGAACTAATGCTCAATGCCTAAGATTTAGTTCCTGGCATAAAAGGAATACCATAGTAAATTTTTTATATGAAGACTCTTAATTTTGTAAATATGTTTGATACTCTACAAAAGCAATTTAAATGAGCTGTATGGTGAGAAACATATTGCTGCCTATTTATAAATACCTCCCACACCCACAGGAGGAAGGAAGAACAGGAGTGAGCTAATAAGTTCTAGTATGCAGAACTTCTCCTAGGAAAAGTTGTATAGTAAGAGATGTAATTCCTGGGTACCCAGAATTTCTATTTTTTTTCCCTTCACCTGCATTTTGAGAGAGTGTTACAGTCTTTGATGTGATAGTAAAAATTAAATGATACTATTATAACATAGATAAATTCTTATACTCAAAAATTGTCCTGTGGCTTTATCTCATAGATAACTCATATTTCTCCCCAAACATTCTGAAATCTACATTAAAAAAAACATTATTAGTCCAGGTACCTGTAATCCCAGTTATTTGGGAGGCTGAGGTGAGAGGATGGCTTGAGGCCAGGCATTTGAGACCAGCCTGGACAACATGGCAAAAACCTGTCTCTACACAAATTTAAAAAAAAAATTAGCTGGGTGTGATGGCATGCACCTGTAGTCCCAGTTGCTTGGGAAGCTAAGACTGGAAGATTGCCTGAGCCCAGGAGTTGGAGGCTGCAGTGAGCTATGACAGCACCATTACACTAGAGCCTGGGAGACAGAGCTAGACCTCAGTCTCTAAAAAAACAAACAAAAAACATTATTGGTTGCAATAGTTAGTAACAATTTGCTCTTCAACAGTTTTCTGTAACTACAGAAAGTTGGTGATTTTCTTAGAATTAATTTCATCTGCCCATAAATGTATCAAATTGTAAGGTCTGCCTGTCTTCCACGCCACTGCCATGAAAGGGGTTTAGAATCAAGCCTCTGCTTAACCCTGAAGCATTTGGCTCCATTTCTATAAAAATCTATTTTTCACACTTGACTCACAGTTCTTCATCTTATACCACAGTGTAAAAGTCACTATGCAATTAATGTGGTCTTAATTAAAGAACAAAAATTTATTTTTATCTCCTTTAACTTGGAAAGTTTATGAGCAGTCTGTGCTGCTTTTATTGGATCTTCAGATAGAGCTGATGACATCAGTCATAGTGAATAGCCAAAGCAAATACACATTTTCTACTTTTCTTAATCTGTAACTTTCTATTTTACATTAAATATTAATATAGATTATTTAGATTAAAATCTTGGCTGGTCTGAGTGCAGTCGTATTTGGTACTAATTGATCACAACCAGTTATAGATTTTTTTGTTCCTTTTCCACTTCCATTGCTTCACTTGACTAGCCTTAAAATAATAAGTAAATACATAAATAAATAAAATCTTACTCTACCAAACCTGTTATGTGGCATTGTTTAATAAAATAAGAAAAAATTTATGAAACAACTAATAATATGGTTTATTTGGTGACTTGCAACTGTACCACTTTGGAAAGATGTTTCTTTGAAGGCATGCATAGGTTGCAATTTTGAGTTATCTATCTGTAGTTGTTGGATTTTCAAGATTCTGGCTTCTTCTCCTTTCTCAGCTCCAAACCCATTCTTTCTCCTCTCATGCAAGCTAAGGCACAAAAGAGCTTGAGTGACAGGTGGGCAGAGCAAAGATGCAGTGTCTACAGCAACCATGAGTTGAAAGCCAGGAGGAGTTGAAAATGTTCACCATAAGGCTGAGAAAATAAATATAATCACATTGTGAGGGTAGAAGCAGACCCGTATTTATTTGTTAGAGCTGTGTAACAAACTACCGCAGAATGGGTGGCTTAAAGACAAATATTTATTGTTTCACAGCTCTGGAGGCTAGAAGTCCAAGATCAAGCTGTCAGCAGGGTTGGGTTAGTTCCTTCTGAGGCTAAAAGGGAAGTATCTCTGTCAGGCATCTCTCCTTGGCTTGTAGAAAACTATCTTCAAATCATTAATGTAGCCCAAGATTTAAGAATCTGATCACTCCATTTATCCTCCACATAATGAATTGTTCATTCAAATTTTGAGTTGATTTCCCTTGTTTCTGTGATCCCAAAAGCCTAAATAAGGTCTCTGGGTAAACATTCAAGAATTGATTTCAGGTGGGCAGATGGCATCATCTCAAATCTTGACTCTTCTGTAAATTAGTTAATTGGCTTTGGAAAATTGACTTTGCCTTTCTGAGCTCCAGATGCTGTCCTGCAGGACTTTTATGAGATCTGAATGAGACAATCCATATGAAAACACAGTTAGTACTTCATGATACAAAATCAGTACTCATTAAATGTTAGTCAAAAAGAAGTTGATTAATGGGTACAAATATACAGTTTGATAAAATGAATAAGACCTAGTATTAGATCAGTAGGGTGACTATAGTTTACAATTATCAATTGTGCATTTCCAAATAGCTAGAAGAGAAGACTTTGAGTGATCCTAGCATAGAGAAAAGATAAATATTTAAGGTGATAGATAGCCCAAGAACACTGATTTGATCTTTACAAATTATATGAATGTATGAAATCATCACATGTACCCTGAAACGATGTACATCTATTATACATCAATAAAAAAAGAAAAAGAAGATGAATGTGAATAAAAATTAGTGATTTCTTTTCAGATCAGATTCCCAATTCTTCCAAAAAGTTAGTTCTTTATTTCTCTTTTACAATGGAATCCATACTTCCATGTTTGGTCTATGAGTTGTATGGATCAAATAGCTCAGTGTCAGCTATCCAGTCTCCCATAGCCTGATGGGCCACAAATGACTAAGATTATGTACTGATTTTTGAATGTTTTAGTATTTTCTTATCTCCTGTCATTTTGTTATAACTACATTATGTATATGCTATATATATGCTATATTCATAAAATACATATTTTTTTCTTTAGAGACCAGGACTTGGAAAATTTAACTGAAGTAAATTCTCGTGTATCTGAAAATAAGAATGGAAGGTAAAGCTTATTATAATTCACTTTCTTTCTTATGAGTTTCATATGCATCTGCAAATATTGTATAGCCTTAGAAGATTATATATATAAAGATTGTATGTGTAATATATAATTTGGATAGTGTGTTTATATATATATGTATGTATGTATATATATTCCTAACATAATAATTTATAGGGTGCTTAATAGCTAATAGGGAAAAAATTAACAGAATTCTAATTCTGACTCAGGGCTTGCTGTTCTATTGCTTGGTGTAAATGGCATCATGGAAATTCAAAGCTCTTTGGGGCTGTGAAGATTTATTTTTACTTACTGTTGCTTGGTAAGCTTTCAGCAGTGCAGAAAGCACTCTGAGAATCTCTTCCTTAGATGCCTAGTGCTAAAAGAATGCATAAATTTATTACAGCCACAAAATAGGACCTAATTTTGAAATTTCTTTACACCATAGGGTAATAGCTTTAAAACCGTGACACCTTCTTGGCCATTACAAGAAAGTTTAGGACAGGAGCTATACTTCATTTTTGTCACAGATTGTATACTTTAGGAAGAAATAACTTTTCCATGTTTAGCAATTCTTACCCCTACATATTAGGGAATACTAAATACAATAGGTTACTATTTTCACCTTCATAAGGTACAGTTGCCTTGTCCGTTATTTTTTTTACGTAAACAAATGATATTTTTGATATTGTCTACAGAGAATGGAAAAGCTAAAAGAGCTGGCTCACTTTTCTTTTTCATCTTGTCTATAAAAGTTTCTTGAATCCAACAGCTGGATAGTTTCTTTTCATTTCTTTAATTCTCCAAATCATCTTCTTCCTTCTGTTTGTGACCTCGAGAAAGTCTTTGAGAGAATATGGGAGGATAAATTTTCAGTAGGATTTACTTATCCTGGAAACACATGTACTATTTTGGGAATAGGACTGGGCTTACAATGAACTAATCTCATTCAAGTATTATTTGGAAGTGATTGGGGTAAAAAAAATTACAAGTAAATTATTAAGTATAATTAAGGAATTTCCCCTTTGATTTGAGAAGCATTCCAGTTCCATTGGACCTGTTCATGAAATGGGATTTTATCAGATGGATTAATGAGGAAATGAAATTTCATGGAAGTTCAAGAGCAGGAATGGCGGCATTGCAAGGCCTCAGAGAGATTTCACTTGGGAGATTGTTCATTCTTGACCTGAAGAAGTTTGGAACCCTTGGACATTAACTAAAGTTCTTTGTCATTAATGGAACTCAGCTAGTCACTGAGTATTGGCTTTTGTCCATCTTTTTCCTGCTCTTCCCTCTACCTATCCACTTCCTTATTCTCTGCTTTTCTTCTGTTTTATCACCAAGAATTTTTGTTGCCTCTCTGTTTTGGCTTCTTTGTAACTTCAGCTTACTCTAGCTCTTAGGTTCTTTAATGAATCAAATTAAAAATATAAACAGGAGTCCTGGAACAATCTGCTAAACTGAGACGTTATTCATTTTATGAACATACTCACTTTACATTGTAATTGGATGCCCAAGCAAATATGTTTTCTAATTTGATTAAGAAGGTAGGAACCAAAGGGAAAGTTCCACTTTGCCCTCTGAAACTTCGCTGAGAAATCAACTTCCAAAAGGCAGAGTCATTAGAGAAAAGGCATATAAATTTATTTAACCTGTGATGGGAGCCCTCAGAAGGAAGACCCCCAAGATACAGGGGAAATTGTCCATTTAATATTTAGGTTCAATAAATTATAGAGAGCCATGTAGAAATGATTGGACAAAAAGAATATGACCCTAATGTCAAGAGACTGAGTGGGGAAACCAAGCAAGGCCTGTGTCCCTAGATTCTTCTTAGCCTCTTGAGCATGCATTGCTTCCTTCTGGGTATGGGGCAGGATTCTTCTGGAATGGAGGTCTTATGATCTACAGTCAAACAAGGGAGGTCAGCTAATTTTTTTTAGGCCAGTTTTTAAATAGAAAGAAAGGAGAAGGGATAGTTAGAGTAATAATTTTAGGTTTTATGGCTGGTTTTGGGGAAAAGGGATTCTGGTTTGTATGACTTGCTTTGGGGAAGAGGATAGTTTATTTGGCTCTCCTTGGGGGAGAGTGAGACTGAGACAGGAGGGCAGGAGGTCAGAGAAAAACTTTTGCTTCTGAACCTACTTCTGAGGCTTTCATTTTGGGGTATTGTTTTCTGAGACTCAACAGGAGTAAGTTTAAATGTTTTAATTTCAATTCTAAATGATAGAGTCTTTCCCTAAACTAAATGGTTTGTGACTGAGTGAAATTAATTTCATAGATCCATTTCACAGATTTTTAGGACTGCAGTACTTTTTAAATCATATGAAGATAAGGTGGCCAGACAATTTTATTTATTTATTCACCAGCTGATGGCATTTGGATTGTTTCCACTATTGGGTTTTAATTCACTATTATGAATAATGTTGCTATAAACATTCATATGAGTTTTTGTGTGAAAATGTGTTTTCATTTCTCTTAGGTATATACCAGGAGTGAAATTGCTGGATTGTAGAATAATTCTATGTTTAACCATTTGAGGAACTGATAGAGTGTTTTCAAAGCAGTCATACCATTTTATTTTCTCATACGCAGTGTATGAGGGGTTTATGTAAATTTTCTTTCTTTTTTTTTTGAGAAAGAGTTTCTCTTTTGTTGCCCAGAATGGAGTGCAATGGTACAATCTCAGCTCACCGCAACCTCTGCCTCCTGGGTTCAAGCGATTCTCCTGCCCCAGCCTCCCAAGTAGCTGGGATTGCAGGCATGTGCTACCATGCCCAGCTAATTTTGTATTTTTAGTAGAGACAGGGTTTCTCCATGTTGGCCAGGCTGTTCTTGAGCTCCCAACCTCAGGTGATCCACCTGCCTTGGCCTCCCAAAGGGCTGGGATTACAGGTGTGAGCTACCGAGCTCTGCCGGTTTTAGGTAAATTTTCAAGGTGAATTTCTACTGCAGGGATCATTTTCTCAAGTGTAAATCCATTTGGAATTCTATAAGATTCAATACAATATTTGGGTTTGTATTTGTGGAGTCATTGTTTAATCAAGAAACAAAACTGTGACCATTGATTGGAAATTACAATTCAGCAATTTGTTTCAATGGAGGATAACTTCCTAACAATTAAGCTGTCAAGTTACATATGTTATGAGTCATGAGTTGTCCTTTACAAGGATTATTCAAGGCATTTGAGAGGAATACTTTGGCAGAGGTTCCCAAACTTTTGGGTATATCAGAATCACCTGCTATTCCAGGGACTACACTTTGAGAATCAGTGCTTTTTTGAGTAAGATGCTGGACTTCCCAATTCGAAGGCAGTGATTCTCAACCTTGACTGTATATGAGACTCACTAGAGAGCTTTAAATGTTCCCAGTGCCCAATCTGTACCCCAAACCAATTAAATTAGAATATCTGGATATGGGGCCCAGTAGCATTTTAAAAGGCACTGTGGACTGTTTTATTGGTTGCCAAAGTGTTGTCTCCCCAACTCTATTTCTATGGCTCTAAATAAGAAAAAATCAGTCTTTCAACTTATTAAGATAAAATTTTTGTTGTAAAATCTATCACTATCCCATGAAAAACAAAGACTTGGCAGACTATCACAGACCCTAGGAGACCAAAGAGACACAATGGTTATATACATATGGTATCCTGGATTGGATTCTGGAACAGAAAAAAGTCACCAATGGAAAAGCCAGAGAAATATGAATAGAATCTGTAGTTTAGTTCACAGTATGGTACAAATACTAATTCTGTAGGTTTGACAACTCTGTTATAATTACATAAGCTATTAGCCTTAAGGGAATCTGGGTGAAGGGTATATAGGGACTCTGTATTATCTTTGCAATTTTTCTGTGCATTTAAAAATTACCCCAAAATAATGGTTTATTTTTTAAAATTATCATCCTCAAAGTCTACATGAGGCGCAAAAATCCATCAGTTTGTTGTACCACATTCCAAACCTATCATTTGGTTTTTGTTCACAATTATAAAAATTCAATATTCCATGAAGGCAGTGTCGTTAATCACATTATAAACACGACCGAGAAAAGATACCTGTATTAGTCATCTTGGGCTGCTGTAACAAAATACCACAAAATGGGTGGCTTAAACAGTGAACAATTATTTTCTTACAGCTCTGAAGGCTGGAAGCCCAAATGCAAGGTCCTACCAGGATTGGTTTCTGGTGAGGCCTTTCATTCTGGCTTGCAGATGGCCACCTTCTTCACTGTGTCCTCACATGGCCTTTCCTCTGTACACAGTAGGAAAGATATCTCTGGTAGCTCTTCTGTTTCTTATGAGGATTCCAGTTCTATGGGGTTAAGGCCCCACTCCCATGACCTCAGATGACCTTTATTACCTCCTTATCAACGCTGTCTCCAAATATAGTCATGTTGAAGGTTAGGGCTTAAATATATAAATTTTGGGGGAATACATCTCAGCCAATAACATTACTGTTTGCAAATTACTTCTGTCTCCTGTTTGTGGATTTTGCAAACTGGTGATTTTTGATATTGCTGAGGACAATGCAAATGCATTTCAAACTCACTGATAATCTTTGTCCTTTGAAGCTCTCTACTTGTTAAAGTTGGGCTTTGTATTGTATATTATATGACTTTAGTATTTTCAAATGATTCTTAGCTAGGTTTGTTATTCTTGGGATGACCTATTCTAATAATCATGTTAGAAAACCTAATAATGTTAATTCCGCTTTCTCATCACTTAGTAGAATTTTAACTCAGCTATATGTTTTGTGAAACATCTGCCTTAAAACCAGACAGTTTTCTGTATGCCAGAGGTAATATGTGAACAAATGCTTTCCTCTTCTTTAAGACCTATCTGGAAGTCAGCCTGTTTGAGAATCACAAGGCTTAATTAAGATTTAAACTCTCATTTAGGTTTTCATGTCTCTTCTATGTCCGAGTTTACTAACATGGAGGAGGAAAAGGAGTTTAAATTTTCTCTATTCTTGCATTAAGAATCTCCTCTCTTCCATAGGAAAAAGCAAATATGCCTACATTTTGTTAAGCATCATGACATTTTTAGATTAGCAGAAATCTAGGTGAGTTCTTCTGCCATCTTCAAAATATTGCCTTCCACTAAAACCAAAATGAAGACTGGAATTTCAAAGCAACCTTTGGATCATTTTCATTCAATTAATAAACTCTTAGAAATATTGTACATGGGAAGCTTTCTCTAATGGCACTGCTGGTGTGAAAATATTACAGGAACTAATTTCAGATGGTTTCTCACCTTGATAAAAAGGACAATTTTAGATAATGTGGCATAGACCTATAGATTATTCTTAAAGTCAAGGCAGAGGTTTCTGTAGAGGAAGTAAAATAGTACATGCATTCTATCTGTGTTATCTGTGCAGATGCCAGGCAAATACAAAGAGATTCACATTGTAAAATAATGTTAATTGAGAAGAATTTTAATAAAACAAAAAACTTCTGGTGACCTTGATTTGAAGTGCCAAATACTTGTGTTTGCTTTCTCAGGCTAGATGGCCAAGTCAATGGGTTCACCAGTCCTCTACACAACCAGTCCACAAGAATCCCTTCCTATTCTTATGAAGCCAGAAGCAATCTCAGGTACTGTGGCCAACTGCAGAGTAAATGACAGGACTTTACTCCCTTTGTTTTTTGAAAATATCCCACATCCAACTCAACCCTTCCTTTGAAATGCAGAAATTTCTAATTTTATGTGGGGGTTACCTGTATAAACAGCCTTATATAAAAGTGACGAGTTAATGACTGTCATTGTGTGACATCTGGATAGGAAAGTATCAAACGGGATTTTCCCCTAAAAAGTCTATAATTTAAGAAAGCATGATTGTGACATTAGTGTGACATTCTTTAGGTATATCTAAAGGCTTCGTTAAATCACATATTGTCAAGATAGCTAATTAAAGTCTACTTTTGGTTTGAGTTTTATGAAGAAAGTGATGGTTTGGAAATAGAAATGGGACATCAGAGAAAGAGCCCTATAACTTATACAAATATTGAAAAATAATCTGCATGTTCCATAAAAGAGTTACCGAGTGCCCAAGTTTTGTAACAATACTCTGCAAGTGAACCAAGACAGTGGAAGTTAAAAACGAAATGGGAGACAAAAAAAAAAAAAATGTCTGCAGTGGTGTGTTAATACCACTCTAAAATTCATGTTTTGACAATTATAGTTCAGAGGGAACATATGTGCATCACATTTTATATTGAATTAGAAAATTGCCTTGTTTTTATTATCCCTTCAAATAAGCTTTAAACATGAAGTAAAATGATTTGTTTTGCAGCTCTAACACTGGACCCAAGCAGGAAGGACCAAAGGATACTATTGTGTACACAAGAACATATGTGGAGAATAGGTATTCGAAGTTTATTTAAAACATTTTGCTTCATTTTATAATTTTGAAAGGATCTATGCTTAATAAGAGATGCTATTGTTTTAGGGTATGCTTCTTTCAAATAGAAGACAATTTATGAGTATATTGATTTCTACAGATATAATTCTCTACAATGTTTCTGATATTATGTACTTGGGCTATAGAGAATTATAGCCACTAGATGAACTCAATAATATTTTAATATAACACATGTATACGTAATAGGATTGCCATTTGAAAGTTCTCACATAAATATATATAACTATATGGTTAAAATAAGCTTTATAAAATTGCGCAACTATTCCTATACTAATTTGGAGTTCCACTTGAATTAAGTGATTTTATCTACTGTTGTTTACCTCCAATCTAAAATAAGGGGTATAACTTTGAGTAGTGCATCCTAGCCCAAGTTATAGGATATTGATGTCTCAGTCGAAATCTGCTGCTTGGAGTGATGGATATTGAGGAAAATGTAAACTAAGGTCAGGGCTCAATCGTTCATTTGTTTTTCAAGGAATATAAAACAAGAATTGTCCCAGTTGTGGAGTACAATAATGGTAGGGCACACAAATTCTGGTATACACAACCCATATGTTAATCCAAGCCCATTTCAAAGAAGTCTAAGAGCAGAGTATTCAGGGAGGATTCTGTGTGGAAGGCAGTCGTGACAGGGATCCCGGAAATTCAATACATGTCAGGAGGTGAGCAGTCTTCCAAAAAAGGTTTCTCAAAACCATGCGTAATTTACCTTGTAAAATGCAACATCGACATTGATTTTTTCCTTTATCCAATTCTCCCTCTCTGGTGTGTTCAAGTCAGTGATTTTTGCTGTCTTTCAATTAAACTAAAAGTTAAAAATTTCAGAGTAAATTTTAAAGTACCAAGTAGTTACTAAATCTTAAATAGTTTGATAAAATGATACATAATATCAAATAGTATCATAGTAAAGGCAAGACATGAAATATTGGGGAACAATAACATAGGCATTTCCATCTACATTTACATAGTAATCTCTCACATTTTTATCCTTATACAATGTCACATCAATACATTTTGATTTTTAAAGAAATGTCTTATGGGAGCTAATGCCAAATAACTACAGTATTGATTTTTGAATAATGAATGATTTTTTTAAGAACTAGCAGTATTCTGCTAAACATCATACTCTGGATTTTTTAATTAATTGGATAGATGGATAAAATAATATTAACTTGATTCATAGAAGTACCAAGACTAAAACATACTTATTTTATTCTAATGACTCTAGTTTATTTTTTTAACTACATACTGTATACTATATACCTATGTATATGTGTATTATGTTCACATATAGAACAGTAATTCTCAAAGCATAGTCTCTTGGCCAGCATCATGAGCATGACCTGGGAACTTTTTAGAAATAAAAATCATTTGGCCTCACTCCTGCCTGCTTAATCAGAAACTCTGCAGCTCCAGCCCAGCAACTCGTGTTTTAACAAACTCTTCAGATGTTCCTGATGTGAATCCTAGTTTCAGCCCCATTATTATAAACAGAAGATGTGAATAGTGTGGCATATCAGGCTAATAGTCTGTTGGCCAGAAACCTCTGGAAGGATTGGCTACCTCGTGTGCCTTAACTTGGCAAGGATGGTGATGTACCTCAGACATCCTTAAGTTCCCTAAAATCTACATTGACAGGCAGTGTGGTACAATACAGAGTCCCTAGAGTCACATTTGAGGTTAAACCCTTCTTTGTCATTTCCTAATCATGTAGCCTTAGTGATGTTACTTTTCTAGTCTCAGCTTCCTCATTAATAAAATGGGAATCATGATATGTGCATCCTGCATAAATATATGCAAATTCTTATTTAGCACTGTGGGATTATGTGTTTCATAAAGTAGATTTTAGTTCTGACGGCAGTCTGCCTACAGGAAATTTGGAGAGAGAGGGTCATGAAGTTGTCACTCATTGCATGAAATAAAAGAAATATATTGCTTCTATTCTTAATATATGCCCAGATAGCATAAGTATTTGGGAAGCAATTATGGGATCCAGCTGGTTAGGACATTACAGATTTTATTTGCCTCCAGGAAACAGTGGTGTTTAAAAACTGGACAATCTATATAATAGAAAAGAAAAAACTTTTAAAAATTATATGTCTTTTGTTTTCATTCTAAATTATTTTTCTTGGATAGATTCAAGTAAAAATAAAAATCTCTGGTGCTTTCTCTAAAAATTCAAGAATCTCAATTTCTCCCTGGGAATGGTGTATGTGTCTATGTGCTTGCCCTGTTTGTGCTTTGTGTATTTCCTTTATGTAGTTACATTCTGTGTAGTTACGTTCTGTGTAGCTTTCTTTAGTAAACAGATGACGTGCAAGTATAAATTTCATGAAAGATGTGGACTTCTCTTCCTGCTCACACTTGTTCCTGTACTCCTTACCCTTCTCTCTATTTATTTTGATATATATGTCACTTTGGGGGTGACTTGTGTGTCAATATTTCTATAGATTAGAAAAGTTGTCAGTACATCATCCTGGCTTGTAACATACACAAAAATAAAATATTATGAGGCTTCATGAGACAGTGTGAGTGTGTTTTCTTATCTGCATAAGGAAAATTGCCTGATTCTCACATGTGCATATATGTTTGTTCCTAGTAAATCACCCAAGGATAGCTATCAGGAGAATGTCTCTGGAAAATACATACAAACTGTTTATTCAACTTCTGATAGGTGAGTATGTCTTTATTTCCATACATAAAAAGTACATATACATGCACACACATTTATATATACATCTTGCTGTCCTTTGTACTTAGAGATGGTTCCACTTATGTTTCTTGTCATGAATGTGCATGGACAGAACGAAGTGCAACTCAATAATGACAATTTCTGCATCCAGGAATTTGTTTCTTGGCTTCCTGGCTATTGCTGCTGTCTGATTTTGATGCACATTATCAAAAGGCCTTTCTGTGCCTTACAGCTGCCTCCCAGGCCAGCCCCTCTGCTGCTAGTGATCCCCAGGAGGCCCCAGGACTGCCACATTATTAGCGTTTAGGCTTCATTGCATCCATAGACTGTGCCCTCAGCCCTCCCTCCTTGTGCTTTTTGGCAGCCTTCTTGGCTTACAAACAGCCATGCAGATACGCTGCTGTGACCCACCCTGGGCCCAAGCTCAGCTTCCGGGAGTGGAGTATGATGAATATTGATTGAGTGCTGGTGAACTGGCCCTGTTCCAGGTTTTCGCTGTTAGTGAGCCTACCATTTAATGTTAGTGGGGCACCTAGGTGACATTCATGAGTGTATGACCTGCAGATTTTCAGTGGAGTAAATGAATCATTTCAACCCAAGCACTGGAAACAAGTCGTCATGGAAATGTCTGATATTCCACTGATGGTGTTTCTTTATGGCAGGGGCTGGAGATATGATTCCAGCCAAGGTAGAGACGTATCTTATTTTGATGTGTAGTCTCAGCTTCTAACACAGCGCTTAGTACCTAATGTGTACTCAGTAAATGGGGTTTTTTTTTTTTTTTTGAAAACATAAACCTATGTTCCATTTTCTAAGGGAAACATGGATGAACCAACCAGCCATCAAAATTATATCCCTTTCTTGTGACTTTTCCAATATTTGGTCCATTAGCAATACTTTGTTGAGTGTCTTGCCTGTAAGTCACACCTCTTTGAGCAGTAAAGTCATCGACACCAGCATTAGAACTACAAATATCATCTTGACAACCAATTAAAAAACAACAGAGCTAGGTTTTTCATAATGCTTCGAAGAGATCTTTGACTAAATGTATGATCTTAATAAAGATGATACCAACATGAATGCGTTTCCTGAGCTTCTCTTTTTATTATTAACTTAAGGGAGGAAAACTTTCTCCATGAAAGTATTGCTGTTAATACAAAGACTTTAAATCCTGTTCCTAAAGTGGCTTTGAAATTTTTCTTAGCACTGCAGAAGTCAATTCTCTATGAGACCAGTTGGTTATACAACCTTTTGCTGTTGATAGTGTGTAAAATTAGCAATGTTCTTACAGTTCTTATCTAAGCATGTCAATCCTGTTTAAAGTGGTTTCTCATGTAACGGGATGAAGTCCAAGTTCTTTTGCACAGTCTCTATGGCCCTTCAGAACCTGCTCCTGCAGAATATTCACTGATGCTCAGTCCCTCCAAATACCCTCCCGGAGTAGCACATTTGTATGTTCTGTACTCTGCTTGGAATTCCTCTACCATCCCTTCATCCCCACCCCACCAAGCCCACCTTGAGAGCTCTTTCCTCTTCAAACAACACATACAGCACTTTTTTTCTGACGAGGTGTTCCTGACTTCACTCCAGGGGTTAGTGGTTCTCTTGCTTCTGCTCTCCTCGCTCTTTCCACATACCTGTATTCCACTCTGATCATTACATCATGCGTCTTTACATCATGCAGTGGAAAGAGCGTCTTGTCAGAGGAGACTGTCTCACCACTCTTTGTATTTGCAGCTCCTAGATCAGTGCCTGTGGAATGAATGAAGGAAACAGAGCACCTATTTTCTACTCTAGAAGTGCTTGCAGTCTTAAATGGGAAATTAAAGTGTATGCATACATATGTGTGTGTGTTTGTGGATAACCCATAGGAAAATATTTGCCAGGTAGCTATAAGCAAGTGGGTACAGAACAAATGAAAGCAGAAAATATTTATTTGTATACATGAGATTTAGAAAGAGGTTTCTAGAATGATTAAAAGTATAAAGCTAGATAAAGCTTATCTACTGTAATGCCTTTCTTCTCCCACTTTCTTTTCCCTTCCATTTTCTCTCCTCTCTGCTCCTACTTCTGGGCTTGGTAATAGATTAGTGTTTCCTGGGTACTGCTAACTCATTTCAACACAATGAGCGCAACAGATCTTGATTCATTGTGTTGGGACCATGCTGCCTCCAATCACATCCTTACTCTTCCACTCACTAGTTTCATGATAGTGGCAAATTACTTATCCTTCTGTGCCTCAGTTTTCTTTTACTAAAGTGATGATAAAAATAATAATATTGGCTTGTCAGGAATGTTATAAAGAATAAATGAGTTTATGTAAGTAAAGTACAGAGAAATGCACCGCACATATCATATAAAGCACTACATAAATATTGGCTGCTTAATTTCACTACCCCATTACATATTCTACTCTGGAAATGTCAGGCCTGCGTGCTAATCCCCTGAAACTAGTACATTCTGTAGGATGCTGTTTAAGACAGTCCTAAGACCTTACAAAAGGAAAAGGATCCTTTCCTAAGGTTCTGGCGTGACTCAAGATATTTTGGATTCTGCTGATCACATCTACAGATCATTTACTGTTAAACGTCATTTTAACAAATATTTAATATTTGTTATTTAATAAATAACGTAACTCTCTTTTCTTCCCCATCAAATTTGTGGTGGGATTATATCTTGCTGGAGAGCATAAATTTTGTTATGGGAGGTATTCTTACATCCTGAGTCTTACGATCGCACCTTGAGGAGTGTTTTGGTGACTCTGGCCCCTACAGTCCCATCATTTTGGGAGTTTATCAACATGCTCTTGAATGGATTTCTATTTTGGGCCTATTGAATATTTTGAGAGTTGAAAATGTATATTAATCTGCAGCATAATTTTTCCATGTAATCTGTAACATGATATACGTAAATTAATAATTAAAAACCCTCAACTACTTCTGAGGAGTACTTGAGATATTCCCTGGTTCAACTAGGAAACTGAACAGCTTTATCTCACTCAGATGCGCTCTTGCTTTCTGATGAATTAATAATTTGAGACTTTCTTTCATGTTAATTACTTGATATCATTTTGAGGTAACTAGAAGAGTCAATTCTATTACTAGAATAAGTAAACTCCAAACTTTCCTTGATTTTGTGAAATTTTCTAAAGTATTGTCAGATACTTTCAGATATTGTCAGATACTGTTTCCACATGAGTTTATAGGGAATACATCTGTCTTTTGTATTATGGCAAATTTATTTTTAATTGCTTATGTCTCTATAGGTCTGTCATTGAAAGAGATATGTGCACTTATTGCCGAAAACCCTTGGGTGTGGAAACTAAAATGATTTTAGACGAATTACAAATTTGCTGCCATTCTACTTGCTTTAAGGTAAGGATGTGTTTATTTCACTTAACTAAATAAAAAATTGAGTAATGACTGGAATAAAAATAATTGTTTAATGAAATGCATGAGATGAAGCAAAAGCTTTCAGAAGCACTGTCAGCCACATTAATAATACACTACTTAAATATTTCTGGGCTCTTCAGCCTAAACCTCAAAGATTTGTAATTACGATCTTGGCTTTAGGATAAGAGTTGATTACTGACACATTTGTTCACTCTTACCCTAGAGATTTAAATCTGTGGAAAAAAACTCCCACTTGGTCTTTTTATAAAAATTTTTGCAACACTTTACTAAATTATGCATTACAGAAAATATGTGATGAAATCAAAACAAGAAAATAAATTTTTGAGAGGAAAGCTAGCAGTTTCTTACATCACAAAATTAGGACCAATGGTTTAACTATATGTGAAAGTCAGTCTGCTTTGAGAGCATAATTAGTTGTAATTAACTGTGGTTCAATAAATAATAATAAAGCTTTCATTAGTAGACTAAAGCTTCATAGTTTGTGCTTTCTTAGGATGTTTCTTTGCGTTCTCACCATAACGTTGAGTAGATCACCATCATTGTTTTTGGTGTAACTGCATAAGCACTAAACAGGAATCTGAAGACCTGAGTTCTAGTTTTGCCTCTGCTTGTAACTGTTCATGTGACTTTGGACAACCACTTAAATTACCTTGCCTCAGTTTCCCTAACTGTAAAATGAGGTATTGACTAGACTAGTGGATCTCAACCTTGACTGCACATCGCAATCATCTGGGGAGATGAAGAAAAGATAGAATGATCGAGACCAGCCCCAGTTAAATCATGAATCTTAGAGGTGATTATTGGGCATTGGTATTTTTAAAAAGCTCCTTGATTAATCTAATGTGCAGTCAGTTGGAGAAACAATGGCTCAAATATATGGGTTCTTTCTAGTGTAATATTCTATAGTTGATACAAATTATCAAATCCACTCAAAGAATGCAATACTTTGTCAGTTGATTGCTTCTATTACAATTACCTTCAAACAGTGACACATAGCAGTCAGAAATATAGTAACTCATTTTGAGCAAAACATTTCAATTTTAGAGCATAATATATAGAATTCTATATAAAAATATAATCTGTAGGTTGTATAATTAGTTATGAGAACATGAAGTTGCTTTTAGTTAAGAAATATATTCAATTAAACAAAATTTAGTCTGTATCCTTTTATTTAAAATTGCTACACAGAAAAATGTAAAATAAGAATATTCTCCTGATCATCGCTTTTGGTAGAGTATTTTCATGTATTATATTTTAGATCATTTATTTCTATTTTCAATATAATTTCAATAAAATATTACTGAGAATAAAAACAAATATCTTCATGCTCTTAGAAAAATACTGATTGTTCTATAGCCATAGCAATAGCGAGCCACATTAACTGGTTTAGACATGTCTAATTAATCAACAACTGTTTACTTCAATGAATTTGCTTCTGAAAGCCGACCAATCAGTGACAGCCTCATGCTTGGAAGTCAGCCAGTCAGCAGTGGACAGATCTAAAGCAGAGGTCCGCCTTTCCTACCTCTAACCAGTAATACTTAAAATAAACTTTTTCTCAAACCCAGTCAGATCAACAGTTTATTTCACTCCTGAGATTGTGCCTGGACAGCATAACTAGCTCTCCCTTAAGTTAGCAAACAATAAATGCAGCTTTGTGTTTTCGTTTGAGACATTTTGTCATCTTGTCCTTGGCATAAACAATTTTGGGGCATTTATATCTACTCCACTGTGAGTGAAGTAGAAAAATCCAGTGGTAGACATCCCTTAAAAGTACCTCGATGGCAGAGAGATGATGTGAGAATTTATTTGAAAAGTTCAGCACTTGGATTATAGACAAGTACACACTTCATTGCCTCGTGTTTTCTCTTGAGGCTCCATATGAGCATTGCTCTGAAAGATAGTCCTGAATGAACTGAAAGGACTTTTCTATGTCTGTTTCTCTAAAAATCAAGATTTCATTTACAATAAAAACTTTATATATATATATTTTCTTTAGTGTGAAATATGCAAGCGGCCTTTGGAAAATCTACAAGCAGGTGATAGTATTTGGATTTATAGACAGACAATACACTGTGAACCTTGCTACTCTAAAATTATGGGTAAGTGTTACACTCTGTAAGCATTTATCACTTTTGTTAATGTTAACGAGCATTTGATATTGTTTAAAATGATGTATTTTAATAAAGTAAAACATTAATTATATTTAAGAATTCAGCTGCAGATATTTATACTATGGTAGTATTTTGTTTAATGGTATGAAATCAGTCAACTTTTATATTGTCTTCTGGTATCAGATTAGATGTAGATACAACTAAACAAAAAGGTAATTTATTTTAGAAAATTTTACATTTTTTCCCAAACATAAAAGATATTGTCTACTCACATAATTGTTTAAATTGAAGTCCATATTTATAAATGACCTTTATGCTTGCACGTCAATACTGTATAATTTTTAATCTAATTTAGTTATTGCATTAAATGCTTTTGAATATTACCTTTAAATTCTGTGTAATTCCATAAAAATATAGCATTTAAGTTTTTTTATCCATTTAAGATAAACGTTACTATAAATGGCACTCTAATTAGCATATGTAATGTGAGAAAAGGATACTGAGGACCTGTGTTTTTAACAAACATTTTCTATAAACTACGTATGAAAGGTTTCAAAGCTAATTTAAGAGATGTTGCTCATTGTATGGTAAATTAGCAAAATTAAGTCCTGTGAAACTTGACTTGTTTTTAAAAGCTGCTATTCACATTTTACTTTTAGATTCAATAGTTAGTAGATAAAATAACCAAAATGATATTGAAAAGATGGTCAACAGTACTATGTGAAAGGCACTTTTTTCCTGCTGTCTGGTTGATATAATGAATGAAAGAGGAACACTTGGGACTCCAATGGGAGATCCAAAGTATGGAATTTAATGAAAAATGCGTGTTATTAATGAGCAACTGGCAGACTACATCTGGAAAATGCTCTGAAAAAATATCAGAAACCCATGTTCCATCAAGCTGCAGAATCAATTACAAGAACAAACCTAATTATACTCATATTTGCCTTCTATTTTCTGCTTTCCCCAGAGAGTTCTCATATTCAATTTTCTTTCTGATTTAGCAATCTTATAATGATCTAATATTATATCATGGGTCTTGATGTGCATGGTGGTAGCTCTAAAATTTTTATTCTCCCTGGAGTTCATGATATGGCTTAGGGGGTATGATTACCAAAAGACTCAGAAGTTTTTGTGTCTCCCTCCCTATATGTACTCCATAGGCATTGCATGTTTTATAGTACATATAAGTTGTCAAGAGATGACTCTCAGATAAATAAGCACACCAGGCATCTCGTACATCATATACACAGTATGACCAAAAGCCATGTGATTATTTCAGAACTGGAAGGAAAAGTGGAATCTTTAATTCACCACTACCCTGTGGGTGAATAATTGTGAATCTTAATGAGGAGCTTGTTTTTGTACTGAATTTGCTTGTCTAACCGTTTTTTTTTGTTGTTGTTGTTGTTTTTTTCCAGCAAAGTGGATTCCATAACTCTGGCACATGGAAATCAAGATGAAAAGTGCTCATTAAGGAATTGAAAGTTACAAGTTTTATCTTAATAATATGTAATCTAGAAAAGCTTTCACATTGAAAATCAACTCTTGTATAAAATTAACAATTCTGCTATTGTATAAGTAATCTAATTGTTTTCAATAAGATCACACACATAAAAAGAGGCATCTGATCTCTGGCTAGCATTAGCAATAAAAAGTTCAAATGGCTCCAGTTACCAATGTCAAAGGAATGTTGCTTCTGATAGGCAGAGGGCATTATCACTCCAGCCAGGTCCATCGATGCTCCGTATGTTGTCTCTGAGTGGTGGTTTCCATTAAAGCCAAGTTTCTCATTTCCTCCCCTTTATTTCTCTAAGAATTCAGATTCATAGGCATTGTTGACATCCTGAAGAACTGACAAGGAAGCAGGATATGTTTCCTTCATCTGTAAAACAAATACTAGCAGCAATTTTCTCATACAGTTTGACAGAAAGATGTTAACATAAAAAGTTTTTAGACCTTAAAAATCACTAAACTTTCCAGATCTCTGTGCTATTATTTGTAACATAAGGGAGATTGGATAAAATCATGTCTAAGGTCCCTTTTGCTTCCCAAATTCTCTGATTATAAAGCAGGTTTTAGTTTGTGCTCTTTGGAAACATGTGTGTGTGTGTGTGTGTGTGTGTGTGTGTTAAGCCTATTGAACTAGATAAGACATATCAACAATTTAACTTTAGTGTCATTGTTTAATAACAGACAAAGTGTTTGAAAACTGTTTTAAAAACAGAAACAGATTTATGGGTAACATAACATCATATGACATGTATACCTTACATGTTATCATTTGTTAAATTTTCTTTGTATGCGTTTCAAAAATCTGGGTGTACACATAATCTATTAGAAGTAATGGTTATGGACTAAAAAGATATGTTCTTTAGCATGTTATATATACTCATATTACATAGCACTATATTTACAAAAGGCTTATAAAAATAAAATGAACTCTCAGTTACATAGAATCTTTATGTGAAGTGTTTGTAACTATAATTCACTAACATTGATTTTGTCAATTATAGTGATCACAGTCTATTATATTCTCTGTTGCACTGTGTAACTTATTTTTAACTGCTCAAGCTATAGATTTTATTTTTACGGAACTTTGCTGAAGAAATTGAACATGTAATAATCATGTGAGGAACTAGTATTAACAGTGAGAAATTGAACTTCTAAACTATTTTATGTGCAGATAGAAACTGTTTCTAGAAAAAAAGATGTGTGGAACATTGAAGTGGGGGTGGAATTCTAGAGAAGTTTTAAGGCAGTTGTGGAAAACAGCTAGAAACTAGGGAGATTAAAAGATTATCATGTATTTTCCAAATGTTAATACAGTCAAAGAATTATTCTCCTGTGTAATAATTTCATGCATCTGTTCCTCTTACAGCCTGGTTCACAAAGTGTTAAACACGAAATGCTTATCAAAATACAGCAATGTATAATTGTTGTCCTATGAAGAGGGAGCCAGGAAAAACAATTAATGATTTTATATTCATTAATTCATGCTTGATGAGAAGCAGTGGTAATTGAGCCACATGTTTTATTGTTCTTTTATTACATGCTATCAGAGTGATCAAAAGAAATAATTTTCTCAGAGTTGAAATTGGCTGCAGAAAAGGATGGATGAAATAGTATCCCTCCCTTTCATAAAGTATATTAACATCTCAATGCTTTTGTAGTAATTAAAATCATCTGAATATCATTTTAAAAGCATAAAAACCTAAAAGGAACACACATCTCATTTTTCTATAGCTGTTTAATGATTCCTGTCTCCTACAATAACGTAGCAAATCAAACCAAACGCTGTTGTAAAGATGGAATGGACGTGAAGTGGAGAAAAAAGGGCTTCTGATTCATCAAGATCCTTCATTATGTCTGATTCATCAAGATCACTTCATTATGTCTGGGTTTATTCTCACTATAGGAGTGACAGACTCCTGAAACAACTTACAAGATCTCATTTTTTGCAGGCTATTATGTTATGATTGGCACACTTTTCCTGGGCACAATTACCTAAATCTAGGGATGCTAGGTCCTGAATTCTATCATCGATAAAAAGATGTCTCTGAAAGAGAATGAATACCTTCATCATGACAATATCCTTCAAAAAAAAAAAAAGTCAAAGACATATAATAATCTCAGAAATAATATAGTATAAAATGATATTCTCTCTTTTAATAAGGCCAAGAAATAAGATTTTATTCAAGAAGTAATATGTATATCTTAATGGTTTGATTGCAATCACTCAATTTATTAGATATGAGTGATGAGATGGTCCAGCTCTCACTATTGTGCATTCCCTGTCTTGTTTACTGTGATAGAAAATTGTGAGCATTTGGAACATTCAGCCTGATAAAGAGCTCTACCAAAACAAGTGACTGTTGGGTCTACATCATGGCAAACTAACAAAGATGTTGATTTTTTTTTTGTACTACTGAATTTGCTGGTTATTTTGATACAAGGTAAATAAATTGCTGTTAAACTTCCACCTATTCCATAGTGCTCAATGGTTCCCAGAGCCACCTATAAATATGTGTATAACTTGAGCAAGCCACATTCCCTCTTGGACCCATTCCTTACTGTTTAAACTATGGAGTTGAGAATATTGACTTTTGAATGTTGCCACCAACTCAAACATCACATAACTCTAAGAATCTATTCCTGCTACTTACCTGGTTCTTAGATGATATCTTTTATTAGATGCATAAGAGTTATTGAATATTTTGTATGTACTTTGGAATTGCATGTTGACTTTATCACAAGACAAATTGGGGCACCATTTCAACCCTTATTTACTGGATCTTTGTCTTGCTTAGTAAGTTTCCCTTCTGGCTGGGTGTGGTGGCTCATGCCTGTAATCCTAACACTGGGAAGCCAAGGTGGGTGGACCACCTGAGGTCATATTTCAGTCTCTAGGTCTCTGGACTGGAAGAAGTCATATCAGCACCTGACAGAGGACACTAAGGGTCAACCTGTTAGTGACCAATTCCTAGCCTGTTAGCTGAATGGGTAATTGAATGGGATTCAGAGATGTCCTTCTTGAAGAGTGTTCTGTGTGTAGGAAGAAAGGTGTACTTGGGTACTTGAACAAGCAACTATAGAAACAGTTTTTTTAAATAGATATTGCTCTTTATTCCCAATATTCATTCTGCTTTCTTCCTTTAGTAATAGAAACTCCTTAAATTTAATGGAAACTCATAGCTAGAGACTTGTGTCCTCTTCCATTTCTTTTACCAATGTTTTATAGTTTTCCTTGTAACAGATCTTTCACTTCTTAGGTTAATTCCTACGTATTTTATATTCTTTGTCATTATTGTAACTGGAATTATTTTCTTGATTTCTTTTTCATATGTTTGCTGTTGGTGTATATAAATGTCACTGATTTTTTTTGTATGTTGATTTTGCATCTTGCAACTTTACTGAATTCATTTGTCAGTTCTACCCACTTTTTGGTTAAGTCATCAGAATTTTTTAAAATATAAGATCTTGTAATCTGTGAACAAGGCTAATTTGACTTCTTCCTTTTCAGTTTGGATGCCCTTTATTTCTGTTTCTTGCCCAATTGCTCTGGCCAGGACTTCTAGTACTATGCTGAATGCAAGCGGTAAACATCAGCATCTTTGCCTTGTTCTAGATCTTAGAGAAAAGGCTTTTAATTTTTTTCCCATTCAGAATGATGTTAGCTGTGGGCTGACAGGAGATATCTTGAGATATCTTCCCTTCTATACCCAGTTTCATAAAAGGATGTTGAATTTTATGGAACGCTTTTCAAAATCTATTGAAATAATATGGTTTTAGATGTAGATATAGTCTATTCTGGAGAATGCTCCATGTGCTGATGAAAATAACATGTATTCTATAACATTTGAATGAAATGCTCTGTGAATGTCAATTTTGATTACAGGTCTCAGATAGGGCTGAACTGCAACATGTGAGCATCTGTGCCTGCAAACTGACTAAATTCTGCTTTACTTCATCTCTCTCATGGTAAATGCAGTGTCTTTGTCCATTTTAGCTGTGATAGAAAAATACAATAAACTGGATAGCTTATCAACAACAAAACATTATTTCTTAGAGTTTTGAAAGCAAAGTCTAAGATCAAGGTCCCAGCAGATTTGGCTTCTGGTGTGCTCCTACTTTCTGGTTCAAAGATGGCATCTTCTTGCTGTGCCCTCACATGGTAGAAAAACACAGCAAGCCCTCTGGGGCCTCTTTTATGGGGCACCATTTCATTCAAGAGGGCCCCACCTTCATGATCCAATTACTTCCCAAAGGCCCCACCTCCGAATACCATCACATCGGAGAATAGGTTTTTGACCTGTGAATTTTGGAAGGATACAAACATTCGAGCCATAGTATTCAGTAAGAAACAGCCAAAGTATACTCATCTTCTAGGTTTTCCCAATCTCTTTTTCTAGCATGGGCTTCATAGATAGCTAAGGCAAGTGAGAACTTTGCCAAATATTTTGCCATGGCATAAGAAGAGTCAACAAACTTTTAGCTTTCAATATTTATTTCTTCCTTCCTATTACAAAAACAATTAACTATTAGGATGTGTTTTAGGCTTCTGTTTGACAGCACCTGATTCCTAGTACCAGTCTCTATATAAATGAGGGCAGAGATAAGTGACTATAACAAAAACCTCTAAAATACAATGGCTCAAACAAGATAGAAATTTGTAAAAATTTCTCACTTGAAAACCCAGGAAAGTGTCCCAAGCACATGTTGCAGTGCTGTCCGCTAGTATCTCATGATGAAAGGTGAAGGCTGGGTGCGGTGGCTCAAGCCTGTAATCCCAGCACTTTGGGAGGCTAAGGCGGGCAGACTTCTTGAGGCCAGGAGTTGAAGACCAGCCTGGACAACAGAGCAAAACCTCATCTCTACAAAATATACAAAAATTAGCCAGGTGTGGTGGTGCATGCCTGTAATCCCAGCTACTTGGCAGGCCGAGGTGGGAGCATCACTTGAACTCAGGAGTCAGAGGTTGCAGGACAAGATCCCACCACTGCACTGCAGCCTGGGTGACAGAATGAGACCCCGTCTCAAAAAAGAAAAAATAACTTTCACTCACCAGCTCTATAACTGCCTTAAAAAGAAGAGAAAAAGAATGGATGTGATGAAGAAGCTACGCTATTCCTCTCACTCATATCCATTTGGCCACTTATATCCCATTTCACACCTAACTCCAAGGAAGGTTGTGAAATGTAGTTTCTAGCCACATGCCTGCTAACATGAGGGTTTTATAACTAAAGAAAGGCCGTGGGAACTGGTAGTCGTCTCAGCTATAGGTTCCTGTGAGCCAGGGCCTCTGACCTGGCCCCTGTGATAGCTCATCAGCAGGTGGTGGCCCACAGCCTCCTGGGAAACATCTCTTTGCATACAAAGATACTGTGATTTGATCCCCCCAACGATTTTTAATAATGTTTTTTTCCTGTTGAACAAAGAATTTAAGATCCGGGTGGTGATTTTAGTATGATTCTGGCCTGATGTCCTTAATTTAAAGGATCTGTAGATGAACAGAGTTGGGGACCTGACTCTCCCAGGTAAACAGCCACACCTAGCTAAGGGTTTAGAAGTTATCTTCCAGGGGTCTCGGGCAAGGCCAACCTCTGATCGCTTCCATGAGATAGCCAGTTTGTTAGTGGCAAAGCTAAGATTGGAATCCAGCATGCTTAAGTTTCTTTCACTATATACGGGGCTTTAAAATGAATATGATAATCTAAAAATTACCCCACTAGAATAGAATACAGTGACAGAGTAAGGCTTATATGTCATTCTCTTATTTGGATAATGCAGTATTTTATTAACTTTTAGAATTACAGTGACACACTGCTAACTCCTACTTAACTTGTGGTTTTTATTTGTCTGGATCGATTTTATGTCTTACATTTGCAAAGTAAGTTCTGTCCTAGCATGCATTTGTATAGATTTCTTCCTTTGTGAGTTACTTCTTGTACTCTGCATATGTCACTACCGAATTAGTTAAATTTATAGTCTTCTTGGAGCCTGTTTAACATGAGATGATTTAAAGTATCAAACCTGGGAACTAAATAAAAATTTTACTAAAGCTGATGTGCTGTCTAACCATTATATACATACCTTCAATTTACCATACTTGTCACTGCAGTAAAGAATACATTAAATCAGGATTTAAATCCTCCTTTAAAAGTTATGTTATGTTCCATATTTTGCTATTTTGACTATGTATTCTAGTATTTTCTCTGGATGTATAGCTTGTTGGTTTACAATTCTAGACTTGTTCTCCTCTAAATGTGGTTCCCCTTTTTGCTTTTAGGCTTTTCCATAAATACTTTTATCTTACGTTTGTGTGTAGAAATATATTCACAGTGCACTTCTGCAAAGTTTGTGGGTCCCTGAGACCACCCTCATTTCTGACATCAACTTCAGAGTTCCAGGGTCTCTAAGACCACCTTCAGTTCTGACATAACTATCAGTTTGAGAGGTCCCCCAAGAAACCTCACAAAAGCTGTCATATTCACAGTTGTTACAAGCAAAGGATACAGATTAACATAAGCCAAGGGAAGAGGAGCACAGGGCAGTGTTCAGGAGACGCTAAGTGTTGAGCTTCAGTTCTCTCTCAGTGGGGTTGTGTGGACAGTACCTGTTTCTCCCAGCAATGATGTGTGACAATATGCTCTGAGTAGGGGCAACCAGGGAAGCTCATCCAAGCCTTGGTGTCCAGAGTTTTCACTGGAATTTTGTCTTGTATACATGGTTGACCACTCACATGTCTGACCTTAGTCTCCAGTCTCTCCAGAGGTAGAGCTGATACTGTGTGGTCCAAAGTCCCCATCATAAATCATATTGTTAGCATAAAATATCTGCCATGGTCCAAAGCCCCCAGGTAAAGAAAGACACACTTAGCAAGTAGGACATTCCAAGGCCTTAGAAGTGACCTCCCAGGAGTCTAGGGCAAGGCCAAACCTCTCTTTGAGCAACGTTAATCTTTTTCTACACAACTTTCATGTCAATAATGTAAGTCTTGCAAATCCAGACATTCTCAGGGTTCAGTCCCATAACACTGCTACAATCAAGAAGGGTAGTTTGACTCTTGAAACATAATTAAAAAGAATTCCATCTTTTATAAGTGCCTCTCAAAGGACGGTCAAGGGGGTTCAAATACATACTCAACATCCACTCTTATTAAAATCTCCTTTCCTCTTCTACTTCTCTCATCTTCAGGTCCAACACCCTGCCCCCAGAAGCCCCCAGTCTTCCTTGCTCTTTCTCTTCACATTATTTAATAGATTGGTTTAGGCTTAAATTTAGCAAAAAATTATATTTACCCCCTAAGAGGTGAGTGGTGGTGGGGAATTGGGCTTGTCAATGCAGATTTTCTTTGATGAGTAGGAAAAGGGGGAAAGTCAAAGGTATACCCATATTAATAATGTTTTGACATCATTGTAACTCTACTCACTGGGCACTAACTGTGTTTCAGGCACTTTACATACCTGTGTTTCTGGTTCTAATATCTTAACTTTTCAGAGATGTTACAATCTGAAAAAAATTTTAACAATCGTTAAGTGAAGGCAGAATTGTTCAACAAATGCTAGAGGAATATACTGGTGCATTGCCTGATTCCATGATATTTTAATATGGTAAAGGAAATATATACCACAAGAAGAAAAATGAAAATGCATAAAGATCAAAATATTTAGTCTCAAAGATTCTTTTTTTCTTTATTTATTATTTTTTTATTCTTATGGTTTTCTTCTAACTCAATACTGGATGGTTAATGTAGGGGAGAAAAGGGAAAAATCTAAAGGTTCTAGTAAATTTTAACAAACATAAAGTTCTAAAATGCAGACATATGGATGTATATGTAACTTTTTCATAAGGTATTGAGACTTCTGTCAATTCTAATGTATGTGGAGATGCTTGAATTCATTATAAACTTTTTTTTTTTTTTGAGACAGGGTCTCACTCTGTCACCCAGGCTGGAGTGCAGTAGCTTGAACTCGGCTCGCTGCAGTCCTAACCTCCCAGGCTCAAGGAATCCTCCTGCCTCATCCCCCAAGTAACTGGGACTACAGGTGTGCACCACCATACCTAGTTTATTTTTGTATTTTTTTTTAATAGAAATGGGGTTTTCCCATGTTGCTCAGGCTGATCTAGAATTCCCGAGCTCAAGCAATCTGCCTGCCTCAGCCTCCCAAAGTTCCAAGAGTACAGGCGTGGGCCATCATGCCTGGCCACTGTGAACTTTTAACATGCTTTCTTTCGTAGAGAAAAATGAGACAGAGAGAAACTTATTCAATGATCTTTATGCCTTAACAGGTCACCAGTTCATTTGCTAAGCTGTTCATATAGATGCTTCAAGATGAATTAAAACCAAATTTGAAATACACTTTATAATTTATTAACTGGCTGAAGAAAACAACAAACCTTTCTTTCCCACCTCCATCGCCCTCCACTCTCCCATCCTTACCCTACCACCACTTAACTGCAGTCTCGGGAGACTGACACAATGGAGTTAATACATACGTTTACCACAGTACACTTACTATCTGTACATTTTTAGAACATGGCACAATATATCTCTTTAACTATATTTCCTTAATCTCCTCAAATATTTGGGTAGTGCTCACATTTCACATTTCATTTATGCTATAAATGTTTTTTCCTTATTTAAGTTTATTTGAATTATGATTCAATCACTACACATCATTGATATGTTGTCTCTTGTAGTATATAGTTTCCTCTTCCATCTCTTTTTTCCCTCTTGCAAAATTGTTGCGGAAGAAGGAGGATGAGTGGAGGAGGAGGAGAAGGAGGAAGAGAGAAAAAAGGAGCAGAAGGAAGTTGGGTCACTTGTCTTACAGAGTTTTTGCTGACTGTAGTTTTTGCTTTGTTTTACATGTTTCTCAGCCCCTATATTTCTGTGTCTTGAGATGTGATCAAATTCATTTTTGGTGGTGGTGGTAGTGGTGATGGTGTGTGAAGACTACTTAATCAGTGATAATGGGTTCTTTCATCAGAGGTGCATAATATCTACCTATCATTTTGTGAGATTAGCAATTCCTTACACATTGCTAAATGTGCTGTTCTTAGTTAATTTGTTTTTCATTTATTAGCCAAATACACTATGAAAAGATACTTTCTTTCAAAATAATTTTGCTATCTAGAATTTTTTTAGAAAAGGCAGAATAAGAGCTTTACTCTTCATCAGTTTTCAAAATCATAAGTAAAAGCTTTAGTATTCTCCAAAGGTGATTTATGTACTTAAGTATCATTTTGAACGATGGACTTAAATATATTTTGTGTGTTTCAATCCATGACATTTGTTGTTCTTATTCATACTTAAATGGTCCCATCTCTGGACAGCTGGGAGCTTATTCAAGCTGGCTCCTCTGTCCTTCTGACATAATTCTACTAGGTGTTGAAAATAACTTTCAGGCTCATCTTGTAAATATTTGACCTTAGATGTCTAATAAGCCCCTTTTATTTTTTTCAAGGACACTGTTCTTTTGGTGGAATATTTAAAGACCCATAATCTACTCACCAGGATTACTCACTGCTATTGGGTTGATCAATATCTCTAGGCCATTTCAGTGGATAATGCTAAAAATAATTTTTTTATTAAAAAAAATCAATGGCCTTACACTGATATTCCAATTCAGTTTATTTCAGGACTCTAAGGTCAAACTCATTGTTCTTAGTGGATATCTGTTTTTCTGTTTTTTTCCATGCTATTAATACCAGTTGTCAATGACACAAGCATAATGCTCATTTGCTTTATTCCACAGGGCACACATCAGCATATCAAAGTAACCATACCAACACCATTATCAGCAATATATTTCTGCACAAGTTAAAACCACAGTGAAATACCATTCACACCAGTTGGAATGGCCATTATTAAAAAGTCAAAAAATAACAGATGCTGGTGAGGTTGTGGAGAAAAAGGAATGCTTATACACTGCTGGTGGAGGTGTAAATTAGTTCAACCACTGTGGAAGACAATGTGGCGATTCCTCAAAGACCTAAAGACAGAAATTCCATTCTACCCAGGAATCCCCATTACTGGGTATATACCCCCAAAATATAAATTGTTATATTATGAAGACACATGCAAATAGCAGTAGGGCATCATGGTGGACGGGAAGCAGGACTAGATTGCAGCTCCGACTCAGATGGACAGAGCAGCATGTGGAGGCTCACATCATAAATTTTAGCTCCAGAATGATCTCAAGAACAAACCAGGAACCCCGAGAGGACCCATAGACACTCTGAATGAAGTAGACTGCTCCTTCAAGACTTGGGAGACACCTCAGATACTGTGAGTGCCCAAACTGCAGAAATGGGAAAGGGAGATCGTCTGCTCTGAACACACACCCCCCCTCACAGGGGAAATGAATGGTCTGGTTTGCAGTAGAAGCTTTTGACCCTACCTAGAGGTGAGTCAATTTAGAGAGCCAAATAAAATACAGGGATAGGGGAAGAAGCAGGAAAGGCCCTGGGAGCTTGCCGGGTCCCCAAGCAGGCCATTTTTGCCTGGCACCACAGGGATCCTTCCTGAGTGCAGACGGGGGCAGGGGTGGGAGGGGTGGGGGAAGGCCACAGGGAGATGTAAATCTTCAGCTGAACTTTGTAACAATTTGAACTGGGGAAGAAGCCTCCTGGCCAGAACTCAGGGGAGGGCATGAATCCGCTGTGCAGATTCTGCAGGTGGGGGAAGAACCAAGCCCTTTTCTTTCATAGCCAGGAGGCAGGTAGCTTGGGGCAAGTTCTCAAGCCCTGCTTGCCTACTGCCTGGAAACAGAGTCAGGGTTGTTAGGGGTGCATGGTGGGAGTGAGACCAGCCCTTTGGGTTGTGTGGGAGCTAAGTGAGGTCTGTGACTGCCGGCTTTCCTCCACTTCCTTGACAACCTGCATGACTCAACAGAGGCAGCCCATAATCCTAGATACACAAATTTATTGACCTGGAACCTCACTTCATCTCCCAGCAGCTGTAGCAAGACTCACCCAAGGAAAGTCTGAGATCAGACACACCTAGCTCTGCTCCCACCTAATGGGCCCCGTCTATCCACCCTGATAGCTAAAGACAAACAGCATATAATCTTGGGAGTTCTGGTGCCCCATCCACAGCTAGATCCTCTCCATAATACCACAGCTGATGTTCTCTGGAAAGTGCCACCTCCCTGCAGGAGACCAACCAGCACAAAAATAGAACATTAAACCACCAAAGCTAAGAACTCTCACAGAGTCCATTTCACCTCCCCGCCCCACCCCCCACCACCTCCACCGCCCCCACCCCCCACCCCCTCCAACCCCCCCACCCCCTCCACCCCCCCACCACCTCCACCGGAACAGGTGTTGGTATCCATGGCTATCACAGGACTCTGTGCAGACAACCCCCTAGTACCAGCCTAGAGCCAGGTAGACTTGCTGGGTGGCTAGATCCAGAATAGAGACAATAATCACTGCAGCTTGGCTCACAGTAAGCCATATCCAAAGGAAAAGGAGGAAAGTACTACATCAAGGGAACACCCTGCAGGACAAAACAATCTGAACAACAGCTTTCAGCTTTAGACCTTCCCTCTGAGAGAGCCTACTGAAATGAGAAAGAATCAGAAAACCAACTCTGGTAATATGACAAAACAAGGCTTTCAACAACCCCCAAAAATCACACTAAATCACACATTCATCAGCAATGGATCCAAACCAAGAAGAAATCCCTGATTTACCCGAAAAAGAATTCAGAAGGTTAGTAATTAAGCTAATCAGGGAGGCACCAGAGAAAGGTGAAGGCTAATGCAAGGAAATCCACAAAATGATGTAAGAGGTGAAAGGAGAAATATTGAAGGAAATAGATAACATAAAGAAAAAACAATCAAAACTTCAGGAAACACTGGACACACTTATAGAAATGTGAAATACTCTGGAAAGTCTCAGCAATAGAACTGAACAAGTAGAAGAAAGAAATTCAGAGTTCAAAGACAAGGTCTTCAAATTAACTCAATCCAACAAAGACAAAAAAGAAGAAGAAAATATAAACAAAGCCTCTAAGAAATCTGAGATTATGTTAAACAACGAAACCTACGAATAATCAGTGTTCCTGAGGAAGAAGAAAATTCTAAAATCTTGGAAAAGATATTTGGGGGAGTAACTGAGGAAAAATTCCCCAGCCTTCCTGGAGACCTAGATATCCAAATACAAGAAGCACTAAGAACACCTGGGAAATTCATCACAAAGAGATCATTGTCTAGGCACATTATCATCAGGTTATCTAAAGTTAAAACGAAGGAAAGAATCTTAAGAGCTGTGATACAAAAGCACCAGGTAACCTATAAAAGAAAACCTATCAGATTAACAGCAGATTTCTCAGCAGAAACCCTACAAGCTAGAAGGGATTGAGGATTAGCCTACTCAAACAAAACAATTATCAGCTAAGAATTCTGTGTCTAGCGAAACTAAGCATCATATATGAAGGAAAGATACAGTATTTTTCAGACTAACAAATGCTGAGAGAATTCACCAATACCAATCCACCACAACTAGAACTGCTAAAAGGAGCTCTAAGTCTTGAAATAAATCCTGGAAACACATTAAAACAGAGCCTCCTTAAACATAAATCACACAGGACCTATAAAACAAAAATACAAGTTAAAAAGCAAAAACGGAAAACCAAAGTACACAGGCAGCAAAAAGCATAATGAATGCAACGGTACCTCACATCTCAATACTAACATTGAATGTAAATGGCCTAAACACTCCACTTAAAAGATACAGAACTGCAGAATGGATAAGAACTCACCAATCAAGTATCTGTTGCCTTCAGGAGACTCACCTAACACATAAGGACTCATATAAACTTAAAGGGGTAGAAAAAGGCATTTCATGTAAATTGATACCAAAAGCAAGCAGGAGTATCTATTCTTATACCAGACAAAACAAACTTTAAAACAACAGCAGTTAAAAGAGACGAAGAGGGACATTGTATAATAGTAAAAGGCCTTGTCCAACAGGAAAATATCACAATCCTAAACATATATGCACTCAACACTGGAACTCCAAATTTATAAAACAATTACTAATAGACCTAAGAAATGAGATAGACAGCAACACAATAATAGTGGGGGACTTCAATACTCCAATGACAGCACAGTTCATCAAGACAGACAGTCAGCAAAGAAACAATGCATTTAAACTATACCTTGGAACAAATGGACTTAACAGATATATACAGAACATTTTGTCCAGCAACCACAGAATGCACATTCTATTCAACAGCACATGGAACTTTCTCCAAGGTAGACCATATGATAGGCCATAAAACAAATGTCAATAATTTTAAGAAAACTGAAATGGCATTAAGCACTCTCCCAGACCACAGTGGCATAAAATTGCATATCAACTCCAAAAGAAACCTTCAAAACCATGTAAATACATCGAAATTAAATAACCTGCTCCTGAATGAGCTCTAGGGCAAAAATGAAAGCAAGATGGCAATTAAAAAATTCTTTGAACTGAATGATAATAATGACACAATTTATCAAAACCTCTGGGATACAGCAAAGGAAGTGATAAGAAGAAAGTTCATAGCCCTAAACATCGAAATCTGACATTCTAGGGTCAACCTCAAGCAACTAGAGAAACAAGAACAACCCAAACCCAAACCCAGCAGAAGCAAGGAAATAACCAAGATCAGAGCAGAAATAAATGAAATTGAAATAAATTAAAAAATGAAACAAAAAGCTGGTTCTTCGAAATGATAAATAAAATTGATAGACCATTGGCAAGATTAACCCAGAAAAGAAGAAAGAAAATCCAAATAACTTCATTAAGAAATGAAACAGGAGACATTACAACCGACACCACTGAAATATAAAACGTCATTCAAGGCTACTATGAACACCTCTATGCACATAAACTAGAACATCTAGAAGAGATGGATAAATTCCTGGAAAAATACAACCCTCCTAGCTTAAATCAGGAAGAGTTAGATACCCTGAACAGACCAATAACAAGCAGCAAGATTGAAATGGTAATTTAAAAATTACCAATAAAATAAGTCCAGAACCAGACGGATTCATAGGAGAATTATACCAGACATTCAAATAATTTGTACCAGTCCTTTTGACACTATTCCATAAGATAGAGAAAGACGGCACCCTCTCTAATTAATTCCATGAAGCCAGCATCACCCTAATACCAAAATCAGGAAAGGATATAACAAAAAAAAGAAAGCTATGGACCTGATGAAGTTAGATGCCAGAATCTTTAACAAAATGATAGTTCATTGAATCCAACAACATATCAAAAAGATAATCCACCAGACTAAATGGATTTCATACCAGGGATGCAGGGATGGCTTAACATACACAAGTCAATAAACGTGAACACCACCATACCAGGGATGCAAAGATTCTTTAACATACACAAGTCAATAAATGTGATATGCTACATAAACAAAATTAAAAACAAAAATTACATGATCATCTCAATAGATATACAAAAAGCATTAGACAAAATCAAGCATCCCTTTATGATTAAAACTCTCAGCAAAATCAGCATACAAGTGACATATCTTAATGTAAGGAAAGCCATCGATGACAAACCCACAGCCAACATAATACTGAATGGGGAAAAGTTGAAAGCATTTCCTCTGAGAAGTGGAACAAGACAAGGATGCCCACTCTCACCACTCCTCTTCAGCATAGTACTGGAAGTCCTAGCCGGAGCACTCAGACAAGAGAAAGAAATAAAGGGCATCCAATCAGTAAAGAGGAAGTCAAACTGTACTGTTGGCTGATGATAGGATTATTTTCCTCAAAAACCCTAAAGACTCCTCCAGAAAACTGCTAGAACTGATAAAAGAATTCAGCAAAGTTTCCGGATACAAGATTGATGTACACAAATAAGTGGCTCTTCTATACACCAACAGTGGCCAACTGGTAAATCAAATCAAGAACTCAACCCTTTTTACAGTAGTTGCAAAAATATAAAATAAATACTTAGGAATATACCTAACCAAGGAAGCCAAAGACCTCTACAGGGAAACTACAAAACACTGCTGAAAGAAATAACAGATGACACAAACCACTGGATACACATCCCATGCTCATGGATGGGTAGAATCCATAATGTGAAAATGACCATACTTCTAAAAGCAATCTACAAGTTCAACACAATCCCCATCAAAATACCACTATCATTCTTCACAGAATTAGAAAAGACAATCCTAAAATTCATACAGAACCAAAAGCAAGACTAAGCAAAAAGAACCAATCTGGAGGCATCACACTACCTTGCACTACTAGTGATGGTATAAAAATAGGCTCATAGACCTATGGAACAGAATAGAGAATCCAGAAAGAAACCCAAATACTTACAGCCAACTGATCTTTCACAAAGCAAACAAGAACATGAAGTGGAAAACACTCTTTCCAACAAATGGTGCTGGGAGAATTGGCTAACCACATGTCGGAGAATGAAACTGAATCCTCATCTCTCACCTTATACAAAAATCAACTCAAGATGGATTAAGGACTTAAATCTAAGACCCGAAACTATAAAAATTCTAGAAGATAACATTGGAAAAACCCTTCTAGACATTGGCTTAGTCAAGGATTTCATGATCAAGAACCCAAAAGCAAATGCAATAAAAACAAAGATAAATAGATGGGACTTAATTAACTGAAGAGCTTTTGCATGGCAAAAAGAGTAGTCAGGAGAGTCAACAGGCAACCCACAGAGTGGAACAAAATCTTCACAACCTATATATCTGAAAAGAACTAGTATCCAGAATCTACAACAAAATCAAACAAATCAGTAAGAAAAAAACAATCCCATCAAAAAGTGGGCTAAGAACATGAATAGACAATTCTCAAAAGAAGATATAAAAATGGCAAACAAACATATGAAAAAATGTTCAATATCACTAATGATCCTCTTCTTCTTTGAGGATGAGGCATACTGATTAAGGAAATGCTGGTTAAGGAAATATCACCTTACTCCTCCAAGAATGGCCATAATAAAAAAATAAAAAAGCAGTAGATGTTGGCATGGATGCAATGCTCAGGGAACACTTCTACACTGCTGGTGAAAATGTAAACTGGTACAGCCCTTATGGAAAACAGTGTGGATATTCCTTAAAGAACTAAAAGCAGAACTACCATTTGATCCAGCAATCCCACTACTGGGTATCTACCCAGAGGAAAGGAAGTCATTATATGAAAAAGATACTTGCACACACACGTTTATAGCATCACAATGCACAATTGCAAAATTGTAGAACCAACCCAAATGCCCATCAATCAATGAGTGGATAAACAAACTGTGGTATACATATATATGATGGCCTACTACTCAGCCATAAAAATGAATGAATTAACAGCATTTGCAGCAACTTGGATGAGATTGGAGATTATTATTCTAAGTGAAGTAATACAGGAATGAAAAACCAAACATTGTATGTTCTCACTGATATGTGAGAGTTAAGCTAGGAGAATGCAAAGGCATAAGAATGATAGGATGGACCTTGGGGACTTGGGGGAAAGGATGGGGATGAGGAATAAAATACTACAAATAGGATGAAATGTATACTGCTTAGGTTTTGGGTGCCCCAAAATCTCACAAGTCACAACTAAGGAACTTACTCATGTAACCAAATACCACCTGTACCCCAACAGCCTATGGAAAAATAAAAAAAAAATTTTTGAGAATTTTAAAAACACACATGCACTGTTCACTGCAGCACTATTCACAATAGTGAAGACATGGAATAAACCTAAATGCCCATCAATGTTAGGCTGGATAAAGAAAATGTGGTACATATACACTGTGGAATATTATGCAGCCATAAAAAAGAATGAGATCATGTCCTTTGCAGGGACATGGATGGAACTGGAGGTCATTAACCTTAGCAAACTAACACAGGAACAGAAAACCAAATACAGCATATTCTCCATTATAAGGGAGAGCTAAATAATGAGAACACATGGACACATAGAGAAGAACAATACACACTGGGGCTTATCTGAAGGTGGAGAGTGGGAGGAGGGAGGTGGGGAAAGGGATCAGGAAAAAGAACTAATGGATACTTAATACCTGAGTGATGAAATAATCTGTATAACAAACTCCCATGACATACATTTGCCTATGCAACAAACTTGTCCATCCTGTACATGTACCCCTGAACGTAAAATAAAAGTTTTAATAAACCCAATGTATTTCTGGTAATTTCTTCAACTCAAAAGCATCTCAAGAAAACAGTGGAATCTGCCAACTGGCAATATGGATCATTCTTTCTTAATCAAAGACCAATTGCACGGCTTAAACATATTTACTTGATGTTATTTAAGATCTAGCATAAAATGTTAAAATACTGTGCTTTGTGTGGAGGTTCACCTCAGGAGGATGGTAGAATTTTCTTCTCAGAATTAGCACCTTGTAATTCAAATGGCTTACAAAAATATCTATAGCTAATTCTTATCTCTGCTGTGCATTAACCAGAAGGCTAACATATTTGCAGGGAAACGCTCTTGTAATGTGATGAGACTCACAATGAGTTGGTCTCCCTCCATGAGAAAGGCACAGTAGGGGTCAAGCCATACCCAATTACACCATGGCTCTGCCTGGTGTCCCTGAACAGTTACCATAGACACTTAGAAGTATTGAAGTAACAGATGGTAAATTTAAAAGAACAGCTTCTTAAAATTTAAAACAAGTCCAAATGTAAACCTCTCTCATCTTCTCAATGTCATTCTTTGCCAAAAAAGGAAGAACAACATCACAAGTATTATTCCAAGCTGTTTATTTTTAAAGTATCATTTATCTTAGATTTCAAAATCCATTACAATTCATATTAAACATTGGGTTTTGTTTTTTGTGGGGAGGAGGGTAGACTAATGCTTCATTTTTATATGCTTTTCCTAGTTGATGACCAGTATGCGGAAACAAGAGTCATGAGGCTACATGCAACTTCTAGGAGGCAGTAGCAGAGAGGCAAGCTGCAACCACTGCCCAATTCACTCTTCCAAACTGATACAGGACATCAAACCACTATCCCTGAGTGAATTTGAAAAAATGTAATCTTTCCTTCATGAGAAAAATGTCTCCTGTAATTTATCTTTTTATTTTTGTATAAGGGGGAGAAGTTTAAAGCCATTGTAGCTTCCTCTTATTTGAGTGAGGATGAGGCATGCTGATTAAGTAGTGTATGGTGTGAGTGTGTGCTTTCTCCCCATGTTACAGCTTCAGTTCAACATTAACCTCTTAATGCCATTAAGAGGACTGGGGTTAGGATGCAATGTTTAGTTTGTTTAAAAATAGGTAATAAAATAGTGCAGACTTCCTGTCAAAATGGCATTCAAAGTTTACGCTTTGAATCACTCACAGACCCCATGTCCAAACATATCACCATAGGAGCAAAGAATAAAATAAAATAAATAGGCTGGGTGCGGTAGCTCACGCCTGTAATCCCAGCAGTTTGGGAGGCCGAGATGAGTGGATCATGAGGTCAAGAGATTGAGACCATCCTGGCCAACATGCTGAAACCCCGTCTCTACTAAAAATTCCAAAATTAGCTGGACATGGTGGTGCTCACCTGTAATCCCAGCTACTTGGGAGGCTGAGGCAGAAGAATCACCTGAGCCCAGGAGGTGGAGGTTGCAGTGAGCTGAGATGGTACCACTGCACTGTAGCCTGGCGACAGAGCAAGACCCCGTCTTGAAAATAAATAAATAAATAAATAAATAAATAACTAAAATAGGATAATACACTTTGTGAATGAGTAACTTAAGAGAAATGTTGGACTGAAGCCCCAGGACTTCCATTCTCAGTATCAGAAGCAGTGAGGTTGAGTTCCTAGGTCCAGAGAGAAGCAGGGTGGAGTGGCAAGTCACTCTCCTTCCTCCTTTCTTTTTCTCCTACCCCAGGAAGAAGGGCAGAAAAATAAAAGGTGTTGCCAGTTGCTGGCCAGAGGTATAGCTTATAAGAATCAGATTACCACAAAATACAGCAGGACGGACTCAACCTTCAAGACCAAGCCTAGTCAACACGCTATCTAGCTCCAAACTATCCCAATATCATGGCAGAATAAGACCCCTGAGCCATTAGAAAAAGATCTGGATCTGGACTATGAGTCCTAGGGGCTGGGCTGAGGCAACCACAAAAACTCTAAACAGAGAGGAGAAGAGAGCTAAGAGAAAAATAGCACCAATTCAAGGTGGATCTAAAAGGCAATATTTAAAATAGACCAAGAAAATTAACACCAAGAAAGACAGAAAGTAAAATCAAACATTGGGAAATGTAATAATTTTAGACAAAATAAAAATAAAAGTGTCATTTAAAAAATACTTTAGAACATGTAGATTTAAAGTTCACAAAGAGACACGTAAAGTGATAGCATAATTCAAGGGTGCAGGGGAAATCAAACAAAAATAATTTTTACAACTCAGCAGACCGGAGAAACTCTAAACTGGGGTTATCAAAGTAATGCAAGTAGATTGAGGGGTAATACCAATGAATTCACCGAGAATTTAGCATAGATAATAAAAGGAAACAAATTTGAAAGATTTTTAAGGTAAAGATAGATTGATATAGAGATAGATGTGAATAAACAGTGAGTGAATAAACACAGACACAACCATGAAATTTCACCCACTCTCCCACCACCGCAGAAAAGAATGGAGAAAAAGGCAGACACAACAAGCAGTGAGATAAAAAGTGAGAATTTTCAGAGTTGATGAAAGACATCAGCTGTCAGAAAATACACTACAGAGTTTTGTTTTTGTTTTTCCAAGATGATAGAGTAGAGGCTTTTCTAGCATGCCTCACCCACTTGGAAGAAGCAAAATAGTGTGTAGAGATTCATACTGTGGACTTTCATTCAAGAAGAAACATGGGAATTCAACAGAAATGCAGAAGACAAATTCAGATACTGGGAAAGAGAAGGTGGGCAGGCAGCCTGCATGGTGGGGTCTGGCTAAAAACTGTGAGTGAATCCCCAGTACAGGAAAGGGCAAGTGAGTGTTTCTCTGTGATCCATCTCTCCACTGGAGAACTCTGCAACCCTGGCCATGGGAGAGGACCTTGACCCTCCTAAGCTCTAGGTCTAACATGGGGAGAAGCCAGGAAACTGAGAAGAAATGGCCCCGGGGGGCCTCCCAAGCATCTTCCCAGGCCTGGGCGCTAACAGGACAGTGCCATTCTTGATGCTAGCTCACAGCAAGCTGTGCAGGAGCCTGGGCATTAGCAGCAGCGGCAGCTGTTGCCATTAGACAGTCTCAGTCTGGATATTGGAGTTCTGGGTTTCAAGCAGAGGAGCGGCCCCACAGCCAGAACTGAGAGATGAGTGAAGTGTGGGCTCCAGCCATGGGCACTGGAATTGGGCACCCCCTCTTCATAGGACCAGAGCAGAGGGAGATTTGCCTGAGAGGCATGGTTTTGCTCCAAATGGTGAGTTTTATAGCTTAGGATGGCCTTGAGGACTGAAGGCAGACTGCATGTGACTAAATGTCCCAACTAGTTCCATTGGTAGGGAAAGGTGAGTGAGCCTGACTGCGTCTAGAGAGTAAGGGAGAGGCAGGTCTCATTCCTGTTCATCTGACCTTGGTGGCAGGGTCACTCTCTGTTCCTGTGCCTGAGACCTTGTGCAGCAGTGGTTGCTCTGCCCCTTGCCCAGGCATTTCTCCAGCAGCATAGATTTTTTAAGTTAGCAATTTATTTACCGATTATAGCTTGTTATTTTTTTCTGTCTCCAGTCTTCTAGTAGTATCTGAGAGCTTTCAGACACAGTTTTCCATGTGCTAATACAAATTGCTTATAAATATCATCAAGTAAAGCCCAGTGTCTGAAAACAGAGGCTTTTAGCTGGTTATAAAACTGAAAAACTGTCCTCTATCTTAATTCTCCCTTGTCCTACCAATATGACCATCCCTTAATTGCCAGAACCTTTCATCTTTGAACTTTTTGCATTTTAATTTGAAGACAACCATAGCTTTCATATTCTATAATTGACACATATCTTCCTTTCTGAAAATAAACAAGAATATTCCTGAAGATAACAAAAGCATATCTATAATCACAATGACTCAATCTTTCTCCTGCAAGATTTTAATCATTGTTTCTGTGAAGGATCCAGGACAAGATATTATAGTTGAAATACAGATCACCGCTCTATAATATCATTGTTACTCTTTTCTGAAAATTAATTTTGTGCACAGACTATGAAGATGTACTCACTCAAGGTTTGTTTTGAATAAACTTGCAGCAACTTCTCTGAAACTGAATTATAACTTCTAGAATGTGATGATTTAGTGAAGAGAATGGTGCATTCTTTTCTGTTTGCTGCCTTCCATTGCAATTTACTTAGCTTTCAAGAGTCATGTCCTTGCATCTGTGTCAGATTCTGTTATGAGAACAAAAGAATCCACTATCAGGAGGGCTTGTTGCTCTGCCATGTCACACAGGCTTTCAAATGATTGCTAGCTTTTGTTTGTAACACTTAGGTGTAATTGCAATTTTTTTTTTTCAGAGGAGGTTTATAAAAGCTCTGTAAATTATCAAAGAAAACTAACCATTTTCAATTAAAGAAAAAAAATCTACCACATTGACTTTTATGATGAGAGAAACATTTGAGGAAAACAAGAAAATAAATAATTCTGCTTTAGAGTAGATATCCAATGTGATGGTAGGATAAATCACCGTATTTGTTCCAGCTAGATTCAAATCATACCAAATTCATTCTTCTCTATAAAGTTAAATTTTGAAAAATAAAGGTGCTTTTACATTTGATATTACGTTTCAAAGTTTAAGTAATCTTTGGCATTTATTTTTAAGAGCAAATCTTGTTCCAAAAAGGTCTATTTGCTTTTGGTAAAAAAACTTTCAGATTTGGAAAAAAGTTTCAGTTTTTTTTTTTTTGTTTGTTTGTTTAAAACATTTCCCAAACCAGTACTGGATCTGTTTGGGTTTGGTATAGGTCGTGGCATTGTTTATTTTGAGTATTCTTAAGAGCGGTATTGGCATTTGAAGAATCCAAATGGCTAGAAATGCAAAATAGGACAGCGATAATTTATACTGTTTTAGTCATCTGCTCAGAAATGCACACTGAATGAATAGCTATTGTACTGTCAAAAATGTTGTACTAGCACTGGGAACTTTGTTGATCTTGGAAGCTTACTGTTTTCTAATCTGTGCTTGGTGACCTTTAAAGTTCCGATAATATTTGCCTGTTAATGAATCAGACTTTGTTCAAGGCATTCCATTGACTGATTTTGTATTAGTCAATAGTTTTTATTTAAAAGCCACAAAGACCAGAGCAGAATACTCGCTTGGTGCTGCTTAAGACCTAAAAAGACAGACTACAGATTAGGAGCTTGAACTCTAAAGTCAGACTGCTTAGCTTCAAATCGTGGCTCTGCCACTTACGGCTGGGTAACTTTGGGCAAATTGTTTGACCTCTCTGTGCCTCAGTTTTCTCGCTTATAAAATGAGAAAAATAATCATCTCAAGGAGTTGTTTGACAATTAAACAACTTAATAAATGTAAAGGGTTTAGGACAATTCTTGGAATTTGGTAAACACTGACAACTTCTCAGATAAATTGTAGAAAGTTTCTCTCTAATGGCAGTAGTACATATATGAGCTTTTCATAAAAACAAAACAAATCAACCACAGAGGAAAGGATATTAAGAATAACAGCTAGGTACTATATGCTAGTTTTCAACCCATGAGAACTGATAAATGAATATCAGAATACTTGCCCTGATGCCTCACCTCACAGCTTGATGAGGAGAACCAAATGAGATAATGGATTCCCCTTCCTTCTTTCCTTCTTTCCTTCCTTCCTTCCTTCCTTCCTTTCCCTTTTCTCCCTCTCTTTCTTTTCCTTTCTCTTTCTTTCTCTTTCTTTTCTTTCTTTTCCTTCTTTCTCTTTCTTTCTTTCCTTCTTTCTTTCTTCTCTCTCTTTCTTGTCTTCTTTCCCTCTCTTCCTCCCTCTCACCTGCCTTCCTTTCTTCCTCTCTCTCTCTCTCCCTCTCTCTCTCTCTCTCTCTCCCTCTCTCTCTTTTAGAGATGAAATATCACTAAGTTCCCCAAGCTGGCCTTAAATTCCTGGGCTTCAGCAATCCTTCTTTCTCAGCCTCCTGAGTACCTGGGACTACAGACACATGCCTCCGTGCCTAGTTGAAATAATGTCTACTTTCTACATGAAGCCTTCCCAAAATGTTTAGTCAAAATTTCTCCTTCCTGACCACTCTCTATGCTGTTTGTTTATATTTTCATCATGATACATAACACTAATTTTTGTGTTATAGTTAGTTTTTATACGCTTCTTTCTCCAACTAGATAAGGTCTTGATGGTAGAGACATTCTCTTACTTCTTAAAACTCATCTAGCACCTAAAAATAATAGAAATGTATGAATGTTTATTTAAAAGGGCTCTTACAGGTATAGCTTGACAAATCAACAGAATGATTATTATTACTATTATTGTTACAATTACCACCACATGTGACTTTATAGGGTATAATTATGTGGGTTTTGAGCATGAATATGAGTAGTAGAGTTAGGTGGGGTTAGAATGGAGCAACTCAAACAGGGATTTAAAAAAAAATAAATTCTGACTTCTTGTATTTCTGTTTTCTCTTTGCATGATCTCTCTACATTAAAATATAACATATTAGGTGCAGAAGTATTTTCCTGGCTTTTAATTGGGTCAGATGTAAAATAATTGATTATTATGGGATCTGCAAAAAGCCTCATCTTCCCATGCTGTTCCCATATGATAAATGAGGTTTATGGAAATAACTAATTATGTTTTTGTCTAAATTCCGGCTAGAACTTGGGGATTTATTTATTGATCCATTTATCCTTTAAAAATTTTTGGGTCAGGCTCGGTGGCTCACGCCTGTAATCCCAGCACTTTAGGAGACTGAGGCGGGTGGATCACTAGGTCAGGAGATCGAGACCATCCTGGCTAACATGGTGAAACACCATCTCTACTAAAAATACAAAAAATTAGCCGGGCATAGTGGCACACCCCTGTAGTCCTAGCTACTTGGGAGGCTGAGGTAGGAGAATCGATTGCTTGAACACGGGGCGTGGAGGTTGTAGTGAGCTGAAATTGCGCCACTGCACTCCAGCCAGGGTGACAGAGCCAGACTCCATCTGAAAAAAAAAAAAAGGGAGTATTTTTTTGCCATGTGCTAGACACTGTGCTAGGCAATGAAACCTGCAGTGTTCAAGTCATTCTGTATGTATAACAGGAATCTCCATTAAGAGGCATAAGAATCACTCAAACATTGTGGTTCAAATCAACTTGAAAACACAGTTGGGGATCTTTGATCTTATTTTAACACATTCGGTGATTTTCTTTTCTTGCAATAATTGGATCTATGAACTTGAATTAATGTAGTGCTCATATGAGGGTATGTCACCTGCACTGATTGCAAAATTTAAACATATGAATCTTACTCTAGGAGAAATTTTACTCTGGCCCACTAGCAACTGCTAAGAATCATCATTTTCATGAATGAACTTGGGCAAGTAACATAACCTTGGAAGCTCATCTGTAAAACTGGGATAGTAACATTCTGTTTCTAGATTTCCTTGGATAATTATTTTTATATACTCAAGAAGAATCTATGCTGCTTTTGTGATTCCCTTGCTGGGTCTATTTATTGTTCATAGATACTATTAGAAATATATGTGAAAAATACAAATTAAAATAAGTTGATATTATCTCTTAAAATTCACTAAAGATGGTATTTCTGAAGTGTAATGAATAGAGAGAAATATGCATTTCTTTATCCAGTTTTGAATGTGTGACGTGGATGTTTCACATTACCTTATGGTGTATCAAATGTATGCTTAAAGCATAAACTTCTAAATGAGACATGCACTTTCATTTTTCATATCTTCTTTGTAGACCTCTGAAATCACCTACACATTTAAAATAAAAAAATTACAATGGAGAAACTACAGCATGCAATTTCTTTCAAAACACAGAGCTTACTAATTTGCATCAAAATAAAAAAATCAAGACTGCTTAATTAAAACCTTGACACCATCAACCTCTTTAATTATATGTTAAAGAGACTGGCATCCTGGGGATACCAACTTGAAATCAGTGTGCATTTTGAGTGTCTCTAGTGTGTGTACATATGCAATTCACAGAAGGGGAAAGGAGAGGGGCATTAAGAGAAAGCAAAAACATGATTTAAAATTTCTTTGGACTTGAATAATTTCACACTTTTAAAACAGGTAGGAAAAGGGCAAATTTATCTTTTGAGAAGAACAATGCAGACTAGAATTGTAAAACAATGTTTCATCTCTTTTCTATGTCTAAATTTCAATGCATGCTTTCTTTTTAAAGAACAAAGATTTTTTATGAAAATTATTATTTAGAAAACAGAGTTCTAAATCTTGACTACTGATTGTTGGATGTATATAGACCATATTGGGTAAATGAAGGAGGAGAGGGCTGTTTTTCTTCTTCTTTAGAGTGTATATAAATTGTGCAGTAAAATGACTGCCTTTCTTTACATCTTAATTCTTGTCTTCACTATTATATGCCTATTCCCAATTTCTTTTGCTAGTGTGGGACCCAGCAGCTCTTTGTTCTCATTGTGTCTGTCGTCTCCCTTTCTTTGTGTTTCAGGGATACTGCTACCCGCATCTGCCACTGAGCATGCGGGGAAAAAATCCTTCAATAGATTCTTTACTTAGGACTTTCAGTAGTATTATTCCACTTCTCCACGTTTTGGTGATAACCAAAAAAATCGTAAAGATAGACCGAAACTTGGAAAAGGGATGGGTGATACAGGTGGTTAGATGGTGGGCTTGCAAGCTGGGACACAGGGAAGATTAAGGGTAGTCATCACACACATTTATCTAATTTATGGAAGCTCTCACCAAGCATGTTAAATGCAGAACACCCTCCCTGCGCACAGACTAGAGATGTAGATTAACAACTGAGAAGATACAAGTGTTTCTGAGCAGGAAGACACAAAACCATATCTAAAACCAATAGATACAATGTGTTAGCAGTTCCAGAGAAATGAGGTTTATTGTCACACTGTCACAAAGATTGGTATGTAAAGTCCCTAGCAAGGACCTTCACTAGATAGTATATCATCTGAGGATCAAAACCAGTGGTGTCGATTTTTCTCATAATACAATCTCAGGTTTTTCTCCGACTATGTTAAACACTCAAAATGCTAAGTCAGTATTCACGGAACAAAACTTGAGTCAATTCTTCTGCTTAAAGGCTTTTAAAAAATAAAAAGAAAATTTACTCATGGTTTCCAAGTGGTAAGAAACAGCAGGTTAGCAGGTGAGATTAAAGGGTATTGGGTAGAATTCTGAGGTTTTCTGTTTTCTGCTTTTCCCCGCGCAAGTCTGACTTTAATAGCTCATAAATTATTTAACAGAGGGAGCGCTATACAATTTTATTCATATTTCTCCTCAGAACCATTTTTGCCTGTTGCACTCACTGCCCGCATCACCCACGAGCTCTTAGAATGGTTCCTGGCACAGAGTAGGTGCTCAAAGATCTTTTGTGTGGAGAATGAGTGAATATACATAGTATGAAAAAAAAAAGCAATTCTTCTTTTACTGTGGCAAACAATGGTGGTAACAGCTCAAATCTGACTATTTTAGAATAAATACTTAAGTGAACCCTTGTCTCCTTAGCAGCTGACCACTCTCCCTCTTAGAGAGGGGGATTTCTTTCTCCTCGGCCTCTTTTCTCCCACCATTTTGTTTCTCTATTAGCAATTAGTACATGAGTGGCGTCGTCCCAAAGCCCTTCTGTTCCCCGTATTTACTTTTCGGTTTTTAGAATAACGATCTCCAGCCTTTGAGTTTTCTATAGGTTTCGTTAGCCAGTGGGTATTCAGTGCTATCATGGAGCCTAACAGAGTTCTGGGAAGGGAGCGAACCAGCGAGCCCAGGGTGTACTCCTCGAGGACCAGCACCTGCAGCTGCTTCTTTGGGAACCCCCTACCCCGGCACCTGGCTCAGAGCCTCGCGCAGTTTGCAGTCCCAGCTGCGGCCGGAGGAGGTGCCTGTGGCCCGAAGGTTCAGACCAAGTCTAATCAGGCACCTGGGATTAGGTAGCGAGGGTGGGTGCGGCTCCCCGGCCACTGCCCGCGCTGCCGGCCCCGCCCACTGGGTGGGCTTCCCCACGGTTCTCCTCCCCCTGCCCCGCCCCCTCGGCTCCCTCGCCCCGCCCCGCCCCGGGGCCGCGGCTAAAACCCGGAGCCGCCGCGACGCCCAGGGGACTGGAGGGACGCACTGAGCATGTGCAGAGCAGCTCGGCGGCGGCTGCTGCGGCCGGAGGCGAGGGCCGGGTGCTGATGCTAACCGCCGGCTCGGCCTCAGCCTGCGCGTGGTCGGCCCCCGACGCCGGGGCGGCAGGGAAGGATCCGTAGCCTCCCCGTGGCCCGAGGAGCCGGCGCGGCGGTGCGCACTCCCTGGCGGCCGCGGCGCCCTCGGGCCCCACGATGATGGCGGAGCAGGTGAAATGTGCCTCCGCGGGGGTCAGCTCCGGAGCGGGCTCCGGGCCGGTGGTGAACGCGGAGCTGGAGGTGAAGAAGCTGCAGGAGCTGGTGCGCAAGCTGGAGAAGCAGAACGAGCAGCTGCGGAGCCGAGCGGCCAGCGCGGCCGCCGCCCCGCACCTGCTGCTGCTGCCGCCGCCACCGCCCGCCGCGCCGCCCCCCGCCGGGGCCTGCAGCCCGTTGGGTCCTCGGAGTCCCCCGGCCGCCACGGCCACCGCCGCGGCCTCAGGGGGCCTGGGGCTCGGGCTGGCTCTGGGCCCGGGGGGCGGAGGCGGCAGCGGCGGTAGCTCCAGCCCCGCGTTCCCGGGGACCTTCTGCCTGCCTAGCCCCGCGCCCTCCCTGCTCTGCAGCCTGGCACAGCCACCCGAGGCGCCCTTCGTCTACTTCAAGCCGGCGGCGGGCTTCTTCGGCCCGGGCGGTGGCGGGCTGGAGCCGGGGGGCACGGGGACGCCGCCGGGGGGAGCCGCAGCGACGCCTTCGCCGCCCCCAACGCTGCTGGACGAGGTGGAACCGCTGGATCTGGAGAGCGTCGCCGCCTGGCAGGACGAGGACGACTACACCTGGTACTGCCTGGCTCCGCTCCCTCCCTGAGACTGTGGCCTCAGAGGCTGCGGGCGCCCGGGCGTGGGGGCGGGGGACAAACGAGGGTCCCCTTGCGGCCGCCGGAGTAACTCCCCGCGGTTCCCAGAGGCTGGGGCTGACCCAGCAGGTGTCGAGCCAGGCGGTGACACTTCCCACGATGAGGCTTCTCATGAAGGCAGAAACCTGTTTTCTAATCGCTTCGACTGCAGATGAACCGGCCCCCCCATCTGCCTTGGGTTCTTCTGTTTGCAGATTGTTGGGTCCCAAGCTCCGCGTTAGCATTAAGTGCAAAATCCATGTCATCTTGTCTTGTTGCTCAGTGCTGCTCTTTTCCCCAGTTTTTTTTTCGGGGGGTGACGGGGGATGGTAGGGGTTGACCTCTGCGACTGTTACTGTTCTTTCCTTTTAAACGAACGCTGGACGGGATTTGCATGCTCTTCCTCCTCTGGTGGCATCGGAAGCCGCGTAATGATGGATCTCTTTAGAGAGAGGTTCGGTCTTGCAGTTTGATTTTTGCAGTAGTGTGCCCTTTTGCGCCGCATTTTCATTGAAATCTTATTTTCAGAGGCTGGCTTGATTTTTAAAATAGGGTGACCTCCCTCGCTTTCCCATAAATAATAGTGCCAATAAAGAGTACTTTTCACAGAGTGGAAGGAACAGGTGGAAGGCACTTTTTTACCAAGACAGTTCATTGGTTTCTATTTTTAAAATTAAACTGAAGAAGTAAAAGCGAGATTAGAGAAGCCTTATTTTCTTATTTCTTAGAAACTTTTTTAGTTTGGTATCCGAAAACTTGAGACTGACAGCATTTGTTCTGTTGACATCTGGTTAACACTGTCTACTTTCCATGAATGAGTAACTTTAGGGGGAGGCATCCAATTCCCTTATGATGTATTTTTCTTGCTGCTTGCTCATGGGGTAATAGTCATTTCATGACTGATTTCTTTTGGTTAGTTCCCGTTTTCTGTGGACACCAGACATATGGGATATGTTTCAGATAAGGTAGAATTTGGGTTCCTGCAAGGAAAATGAGCAGCATTCACCTCTACATTGCAGAGGCGTGAAGAATAGTTGTAGTCTTCCTTTACTTTAGGTCCTTTTTATATGGGACCCTTTCTGTTTTTCCAGGCTGGGTTTTCATTACATTTCATTTGTGTCTCTGTTGCATGATTGCATGGAAGGGAATGGGAAATGGAGATCCTTACTGGTTTCTTCTTGGGAACTGCAGTGTTCTTTTTCCCTTACACTCTTATCATGTGAGAGCTCTAACTATAAAGTACATTAGTTAATTGGTTTGATTCAATACTCAAAATATATGGAGCTATAATAAGCCTTTTAGAGGTGTATTCATCATCCACCTTATTAATTTTTGGCAGCTGTGCAGGTAGCTCAAGGTGTAAAAAAATCAACTCATCACTTTCTGGAACTTTAAGGCTTTATTTCAAAGCTGGACCCTTATTTCTATAAAGCCCAGGGTGTGTTGTAATCTGTTTCAGCCTGACTGTGGTACTAGGAAATGCTTTCATGATGTTCTTTAGATTTCACTAATAACTCAGCCCTTATGCCACTTTCGAATTAGTTTAGGTTGATTTAGTTCCTACTTAGCCTTTTCTGATGGTATGTATGTAAACAGTGGAAGGAAACTTGTTTGTATTTTTGATGGGGAGATACGTGGGATCAGTTTTATGCTTAAAGTATTTGCACTTTAAAATTGTGATATTGATTGTAAGTATTAGATTCATAATCTAATATATTAATAACTTTTCTTCTTTTGAATGGACTTTTATCATATTTAGTTAGCCTCCTACTATTGCTAGTATATTGATATCTAGGCTTTCTTTTTATAGTTTAATTTTGTCCAAATAGCATTGAAATAATCAGCTTTAACAGAAATCACCTACTTAGTGGTTTTAGTATATTAGCTCTTCAGATGGTTTGAAGCAAACTAAATTGAAGCAGGTTCTATTTCATTCAACAAGAATGTAGGTGAATAAATCAAAGCCTTGATGCTTTACAAATGTTTCTAGAGACAAATGGCAGAGAATCTTCCTGAAAACAAGCATGGGATTAGAATTCCAGGTGGAAAAAGCAAGGAGGGTTCATTAATCTTAGTGGGATGGACTTAAACATTTTAAAGTTACCTGATTTACAGGAATTTTTTTATTATTACATTTTATGCATCAAGATATCTTTTGTATTGCAAATCTCTGGCATATTGATGAAGAAAATATCAACAGGGTTTAATGTTTCAAGTTTAACCTACTTGTTAATGCTTGCAGAGCACTCTGAAGTTCCTTTATCACTGCAGACTATAATATCTCTGTCATGTGGTCTCTCAAATAGAGTGCTGTTCATTTGGATACCCTGATATGTTTGCAGGATGGCAACTTATTTTTATTTCCTGTGTTTATGAAGAAACAACTGGAGCAGGTATATAGTATCTTATTTAAAAAAAATTTTAAAACCAGAAGTTTTACATGTTCATTGTAAAAAACGAAAACATGGTCACAAAAATTCTTTCTTGTTCCCAATTGATTACCGTGACTCAGAATTCACCCTGTTAATACTCTGTAGATCCTTCAAGATAAAAAACATAATTATGCAAATCAATATACAAACCTATACACATCAGCTTTTTTTAACACTTGCCTTTCATTGAACATACCTTGGACATTTGTCTGTTCATGTGATTTCACATCTCACAGTAACAATGGCATCATTGTTAGAGTAGCAGTATTAAGGAACAAGTTACTGTTAACTGTATCACCTACAACTTTCAGTGCATTTTTTTTATGATTTCATCCTAATGGATTAAACAAAATTTATTTGCTTATTTACTTCGAATAGTACTTCCTGCTAAAATGTCGTAATTCAGGAAAGTTTACAAATGTAGATTAATTGCTGAATATTTTAGCTATTCTTTTATGTAAGTATATCTTTTCTAATAAAACTTTAGAATACACTATTTTTATTAACAACTTGAACAAAATTTGGATTAAGAGTTATGTGTATGAGGAAAATTGTGACTAATAGAACCAATATTTTCTTTATGATAGTTCGTTAGTTAACGATTAACCAGGCTTTTGAGATATTTTTTCTGAATAATTATTTAACCTGTAAGTAGTATCTTTTTTTTTTAAAAAAAAAACAGCTTTAAAGAGAATGGTGTGTTCTGCTTTCCATTTTGATGAAAAACTTTGACAAAATAATTTTCTTATTTCTTTGAATATTTATCTCAATTGAATTTTAAGTCTTTAATTTTACCTTAATACTACCTGATTATCTTAGCACAGTCCTGCTGGAATTAAGTGTCTCAGAAAGTTAAAGTTGATGGTAATTCCAGAACCTGAATTCTTAAGTCCTCTTATGGCCCTATAGTAAAACTCTCATCCTGCTATACTGATTCCTCAGTTATCTTACTAATTTGATAGGCTTAGCTCTCCAGAAAGCCACAGGCTAGAAGGGAAAAGGGAAAAGTCTGAGTATCAAGAGCAAATAAAAATTTCAAAGGGACTAAAATCTCCATGCATACATGGGACACAGTGTGACTGGATGATTTTCCTATCTTTATGGAAGAAATGTTTTTAAGATTCACGTTTCTGTCCCAATGTCACCAGGCTGCGAAGCACCAGAGTCCAAACAGAGCAAGTCAGATTGGTCTGAAGTAGCAATGGGAGCCATTAGCTAACTACATGCTAGACCTTCCTATGACCTGTTTCAGCTCTCTTATTTCAGTGTTGAGGGACAGGAGCTCTGAGGCAAAATGGCTTATGTAAGCTCTTCTAGTTACTGATAGAGTTTAGGCTAAAATTCAGATTATTTGTCCAGATTCAGAAGTGTTTACATCATTGATATTTTTTTCCTCCAGAGCTGGCTGTGTAACTCATTAATGAGTTTATAAAGTCAATTTAGTGGATTGACCAGGATTTCAAAAAACTGAAATGCAGTAGAATATAAAATCATATCTTATAATACTTGCTTTGATTAAATGTGTTTCAGTTTTACACATGTGGAAATATTAAATGTATTTTTGCATTTTGATCAAACTTAGAAAAACTCTAAACTGTTTGAAAGCAAAATGGAGGAAACAGGTGGAAAAGCACTGAAGATAGTATAGTACTCTGAAGGTAAGTTAGGTCTTGCACACCTCTGTCAGGAAGATGGTTCTGTATGAGAAAATGCCACGATGAAAATAAGCCAGCCAATATAAAATACAGCCATATAAGGAGGCTTTATTTTAGTAGAATGACAATTAGCAGAACATTGAGACTATATAAACAGGATGTGGCAAGGATTTTAAGCTTTGCCAACTGTGAAAGACAATAGAAAAGTTGTTAATTATTGAAGGGAAAATGGTGATTTGTACAAATTAAGGAAAATTTAATGAATTAGATATTCATCTTCCACATGTAATACCAAGACCCCAGACAGCTGGCTAACATCATTGCCAATTTTTCATCAAAGCTGTTGAACACCTTGTACTATACATATGGCACAGCTAAATTAAACCACCTAAACTGTTTTTTGGATAATTGATTTTCAGTGAAAAGACCAGAGGGTGCTTTCCTTTCTGACAGTGCTAATTGAAAATGTATGTTTTCCAGGAGCAAATGGTGTTGACTGAAGTGTATGACGTGTGTGTTTGAAATAGGTTAACTTTTAAATGTTGAATGAGGTGCTGAAGTAGTCTAGCTCTAACTGGGTAAGGCAGGGTTGGGGGTGGAGGGAAAGTTTGTTATAGGACAGTTTAATAAGTGAAGCTTGAACTTCATGTATCCTTTTAAGAGCTTGTTGGCACTAAGTATTGTATCAGCTATCTAGTTTGATCCTAGCAGGTGCCAGTGACTCAAACGCTGTTAGAACTAAAGATTTGTTGATTGTGCTTATTAGTGTTGAAGTTTCAGCTTTCCTTAAAATAAAACTTGCAGTGATTGAAGCCTCTTAAAATTATTTCTCTGAAAATTGCCACATATTACTTTTCAGTGGCAGGTCTAAAAATATACATATATAAAATATATACTTGTGTATGTATATATATTCATACACATATATGGCTGTATCATTTGGTTTTTGTATTATCTACAAAAAGATGACTTTAGAACCAAATATTTTGAGGATAACTGAGACTTTGTTTTCTAGACAATTGTCATACTTCATTGGAAACATTCAGGGTTATCATGGGCTTTGTATTGTTTTTGGTCTCCTTGCCTATCTAATTTTGGAGCTGTGTTGTACTCAAGGAGTTTTTGGCTATATGATCTCTGTGCCTAGCTTTTTGTATTATCTGAAAAAACATGACTTTAGTATCAAATATTTTGAGAGTGAGACTTTTTTTTCTAGACAATTGTCATACTTCATTGGAAACATTAAGGGTTATTGTGGGCTTTTTCTTCTTTAAATCCAGCTCGAGGCCAAGTCATAGAAATACTACGCTGAAAGCTGCTCTGCCCACTGTTGGGAGACTGATTCTGAAAATGATCACTCCTGTCTGAATGCCATACATTTGTGTGGCACTGCAACAGTTTTATCAAAATAATGCAATAAATAACATGTAAGTGGTTTTTAAAACTCCTCTCATGAGGCTTATTACAGGAAGCAGTCCTCTTCTCCCTCCTACTGCTAAGTCCTTCACATAGGCATTGCTTTATACTCTTCTAGCTGTTTCTTTTTTCTTTCTTTCTAAACAGTCTTAATATTTTTTTGATCTTAGACATCTGTGGACTTATTATGGAAGATGAAAACTTAGCTCTCTTCCTCTCATCCTCCTACCATATTTCTTTTCTCATAATGATTTTCTTTTCTTTTTTTTTTATTGCATTTTAGGTTTTGGGGTACATTGAAGAACATGCTGGTTTTTCTTTATATTTAATGTCTGCATTATGATTGTAATTTAGCTGAGTCCTGTTAATTGCATGTTACATGTATATTCTCTGACCCCTTTGTTCCTCCAAGAGTTAGTAATGACCCTTCTTTTCCTCTCTTTGCTTTCTTTAATTACCTATCAGAAATTATTTCCCTAAACACTCTAAAGGAGCCATAAAATCCCTCAATAAGGTCATACACATTTGGCAATCTCTTAATCTGTTTTTTAAAATTTACACTGTAGTGCTATCCCCTCTGAAACTCTTAATCTCATTGCTGTAGTTTTTACTGTTTTCCCCCTAGGCCGGATGCATACTGCTATTGACATGGGAACTCTTTCAGTTTCTTGGTTAATGTGGATTCCCTACTTCTTAAATCCTTTTCCTTTGTATTTCATTTATTCTCTTAGGTGGGGCACAGCCTTTAGTAGCTTTCTGAGAAAGGAGACTTGCATGAGAGGTACACTTTGATATCCTGCATATTTGAAAATGTCCTTCTACCCTTACATAAGATTCATAGTTGGACTGGCTATAAAAGTCTAAGTGAAACTTTCCCTCATGTTTGAAGGCATTGTTCCAGTTTGTTCTAGCTTCTGTTATGTTCTAGCTATTGAGTGCATTGTGTGTGGATATCTAATCCTTTTTGACTTTTTCTTTTTCTTCCTTTATCTCTAGTATTCTAAAATGTCATGTTGTACCTTGGTATGGGTTATTTTATTTATTTGGTATGCTGGACATTTGTGCGCACTTTCACCCTAGAATTGCGTGACCTAGCTTCCAGTTTGGAAATGTTCTTGCTTTTTTTTTTTTTTTTTTTTTTTAAATAACTTTCCAGTTTCTTTTTTTAAGAACTTGTAACAAACAGATGTAGGTCATTCCCTTTGGTTTAATCACTTGATTTTCTTATCTGTCTTATCCCACTGCTAATCTGTCTTTATTTTGTTTTCAGGAGACTTTTTCAACTTGTTATTTCAAACTCATTTTTTGACTCTTTTGTTTTTGCTGTGATAGTCTCATTTTCCAAGCATGAAGAAACTGTTTTTTTTAATTTCTCTGTGTGTGTGCTTGCATGTGTGTGTGAATGTAAGATTTTCTCTTAGGTGAAATAAATTAAACTTGTCTTGGAATTTTCATCTGTTCTCTGTGTTTTTCTCTTTGGTTCTTTTTACTCCCTGTACTTTTAGTCTCAGTGTTTCACGTAAAAGGAATGTTTTACATATTTGGTGTCACTGGTTGTCTGTTCATACTCAAATGAGGTATTAAAGCAGATCTAACGCTCTCCATGGACGGCGCTCCTTGGTGCAGCTTACTAGTGATTGGATGGGTAGCCAGCCCACATTCAAGTATCTCTTGGTCTTCTCTTAGGTTAATCTCTTTCTCTAGACATAAACCTTCTATACTCCTAGGAGATGTAAGCAAGGCAGTCACTTCTAGGAATATAAAGAGAGAAATGGGACCAGAATTGTAACTAGTCAGCATGTTGACTTCCATTTAATCTTTGGTTAAGTAAGGTAGCTCATTTCTCCATCAGCTAAGTTTGGTGTGCCTGAAGTCAGGGCTTCTCTGGATCAGCTTATTCACATAGCAAAGTCTTTGGTCTCAGGTTGAGATGAAGAAGGGGCAGTGGTAGAACAGGCTCTATGGGAGGGGATTTGAGATTCCAGTGGTTCCTTTGGTAGACTTTCAACTGAATTCACTGCTTTCAGTGCCATGATCATCCCTACCTTCTATGAAATGCAAGGTGGGAATGAGATATGGTACCAGACAATAAGAATTGGACTATGGAGTATGAAAGAGAAATCTACATAAGTGAACATGGCATAGTGGGTCATGTAGAAACTGAATGTGCTTGTAGAATGAACACTACTTTTGAATATGCTGTGAGGCTGTGTGGACAAATGAAATACTTGTATCACATAGGCCCTAAGAAATTGAAGACACCTTCCTGTGGTGTTCCCCTGCAAACAAAAAAAGGACTCTATCAAAACAAACAAACAAAAAAGTAAATGGGAGTATCTGGAATCCAGAGTCACGGTGGCTAGAGGAAAGTTCTTAGCAGCAGAAGAGATCAGCAGTTGTCCCATAGGATGTTGGAGGTAACAGATAGAGCATTGCTTTAGATAGCAGCTTCAGATGGTAGCTGAGAGGGATTTGAGAACAACAGGCATAAGCTCAGAGACATGAATTCTCCCAGTAGGGGTTGACAGACACCTCATACAGGACAGCTCCGGCAGACATCTGGTGGGTGCCCTTCTTGGATGAAGCTTCCAGAAGAAGCAACAGGCAGCAATCTTTGCTGTTCTGCAGCCTCCACTGGTGATACCCAGGCAAATAGGGTCTGGAGTGGACCTCCAGCAAACTCCAGCAGACCTGTGGCAGAGGGGCCTGACTGTTAGAAGGAAAACTAACAAACAAAGGAATAGCATCAACGTGAACAAAAAGGATGTCCACACAGAAATCCCATTTGAAGGTCACCAACATCAAAGACCAAATGTAGATAAATCCACAAAGATGAGGGAAAACCAGCATGAAAAGGCTGAAAATTCCAAAAACCAGAACACCTCTTCTCCAAAGGATTGTAACTCCTCGCTAGCAAGGGAACAAAAACTGGATGGATAATGAGTTTCATGAATGGACAGGTAGACTTCAGAAGATGGGTAATAACAGACTCCTTTGGAGCTAAAGGAGCATGTTCTAACCCAATGCAAGGAAGGTAAGAACCTTGAAAAAAGGTTAGAGGAGTTGATAACTAGAATAACCAGTTTAGAGAAGAACATAAATGACTTGATGGAACTGAAAAACACAGCACAAGAACTTTGTGGAGCATACACAAGTATCAATAGCCAAATCGATCAAGCGGAAGAAAGGGTATGAGAGATTGAAGACCAACTTAATGAAATAAAGCATGAAGACAAGATTAGAGAAAAAAGAATGAAAAGGAATGAACAAAGCCTCCAGAAAATATGGGACTATGTGAAAGACCAAACCTACATTTGATTGGTCTACCTGAAAGTGATGGGGAGAATGGAACCAAGTTGAAAAACAGTCTTCAGGATATTATCCGGGAGATCTTCCCCAACATAGCAAGACAGGCCAACATTCAAATTCAGGAAATAGAGAGAACACCACAGACGACATACTCCTCGAGAAGAACAACCCCAAGACACATAGTTGTCAGGTTGACCAAGGTTGAAGTGAAGGAAAAAATGTTTAGGGCAGCCAGAGAGAAAGGTTGGGTTACCCAGAAAGGGAAGCCCATCAGAATAACTGCAGCTCTGTCTGCAGAAACCCTGGAAGTCAGAAGAGAGTGGGGGCCAATATTCAACATTCTTAAAGAAAAGAATTTTCAACCCAGAATTTTGTATCTAGCCAAACTAAGCTTCATAAGTAAAGGAGAAGTAAAATTCTTTACAGACAGGCAAATGCTGAGAGATTTTGTCACCACCAGGAAGACCTTACACACCAGGACTTCCTTCCTTCCTGAAGGAAGCGCTAAATATGGAAAGGAAAAACTGTACCAGTCACTGCAAAAACATACGAAATGGTAGAGACCATTTACACTATAAAGAAACTGCATCAGCTAAAGGGCAAAATAACCAGCTAGCATCATAATGACAGGATCAAATTCACACATAACAATATTAATCTTAAATGTAAATGGGCCAAATGCCCCAATTAAATGACACAGACTGGAAAATTGGATAGTCAAGACTCATTGGTGTGCTGTATTCAGGAGACCCATCTCATGCAAAGACACACATAGGCTCAAAATAGAGGGATAGAGGAAGATTTACCAAGCAAATGGAAAGAAAAAAAAAAAAAGCAGGGGTTACAATCCTAGTCTCTGATAAAACTGACTTTAAACCAACAAAGATTAAAAAAAAGACAAAGAAGGGCATTACATAATGGTAAAGGGATAAATGCAACAATAAGAGCTAACTATCCTAAATATATATGTACCCAATACAGGAGTATCCAGAGTCATAAAGCAAGTTCTTAGAGATGTACAAAGAGACTTAGACTCCCATACAATAATAATGGGAGACTTTAACACCCATTGTCAATATTAGATCAATGAGACAGAAAAATTAACAAGGATATTCAGGACTTGAACTCAGCTCTGGACCAATAGGGATCTACAGAACTCTGCACTGCAAATCAATAGAATATACATTCTTCTCAGCACCACATCATACTTAATCTAAAATTGACCACATAATTGGAAGTAAAACACTCCTCAGCAAATGCAAAAGAATGGAAATCATAACAGTCTGTCAGTCCACAGTGTAATCAAATTAGAACTCAGGATTAAGAAACTCACTCAAAACCACACAACTACATGGAAACTGAACAACCTGCTCCTGAATGACTACTGGGTAAATAACAAAATTAAGACAGAAATAAATAAGTTCTTTGAAACCAATGAGAACAAAGACGCAACATACCAGAATCTCTGGGAGACAGCTAACACAGTGTTTAGTGGGAAATTTATAGCACTAAATGCCCACAGGAGAAAGTGGCGGAGATCTAAAATTGACACTCTAACATCACAATTAAAAGAACTAGAGAAGCCAAGCAAACAAATTCAAAGCTAGTAGAAGATAAGAAATAACTAAGATCAGAGCAGAACTGAAGGAGATAGAGACACAAAGAGCCCTTCAA